>JAHZNB010001311.1:0-17946 GCA_027744295.1 Callyntrura guangdongensis
ACCGAGAACTTTTTAAACGTTCCGGGTAAGTGGGGAAAAGATAAAAAGAAAGAAAATTTCTTCTTCTTTTCCGCAGAATAGCGCAAATTTTCGACAACCACGTAGTAAATAACTTTTCTCTCTTTTTTACTCTCCCTACATGTTTCGTTGCAGATGATGTTGTGTGGAACACAAAAAAAGTTCACAGGATACACATTATGTACTTTTTTGAGAATGACAGGAAAAAAAGAAGTTAAAGTGGGTATGCATATAACACACTACACATGACAGTAATATAGCCATAAGAAAAGCGCATCCTTCTGCCATCATCACTTCCTTCCCTGAATTAGTCAGAGGAGGGATGTGGAATAAGAAAAGGAGAGGAAAAAAGGAGAAATACTAATTTAAAATAATGAACGGAACAAGTAACGCACGATCGCGTTGTTTTCTTGTTTGCTCCTCTTGATGGCAATACTTTTTTTCGTCTAGAGTTTCTCCTGTTGTCTCTCTCCTTTCTCCTCTCTCACGTTGTTATTTTGACTTTTTCCTTCTAGTTGGCATGCCGTGTGTTCTCTTCTTACCAAAAATAAAAGCAGTTTACAGTCACAATGCTCACATTCAGCACACGACTTTAGTTTTGTGTGTGGACGCTGAAATCTTAATACAAACAAAAATAGCGCGTAGGGACACAAGACGGAAAGGGAGTAAACGACATTAAAGGGCGCACATAACTATGTCTAAAGAAAGGGGGAACTACCTGTGTGGGGGTACGGCACAGGAGCAAAGCACGTTTTTCTGGGAATATAATCAACAACGAAAAGACTGTTTTAAAAGTAGTTCCATATATAAACTTCTAAAAATTGTATAAAATTACTGGGTTTGTAGTATTCATTGCTATACTATCTTAAAGAATTAGTAGTACATTATAGAGGAGCGGAAGGAGAAAGTTTTGAGAAACAATGGCTATTCCTGAGAAAGTTGCTCCCTCTCGCGTAAGTTACTACCGTGAGTGTGGTGCAACTGCGCCATTTGTATTCCAGCTTGACAAGGATTAGGATTAGGCAAGTTTAAATCAGAGGACTGGCCCACGTTTTTAGCTTTACAATTGTTTTACTTGTAAGTTGTGGAATACCGCGTGCACATAACCTTCTTAATCTTTGACAAGGTGTGCAGCTAAAATAAAGGTTGCTCATAAAAGTCTTGTTGAAGGTTAGGCATTTTTTATTAAACCAAGTTAAACGTTCAATTCGTAATATTTTTATTTACCTATATTTATACCCCCTCGTGTACTAATCACCCTCCAGCGTATATCATTTAAATCTAATATGCTTCATTACAAAATGTTTTCGCCCAACAACACCTGTCAAGCAAATCCCGTTTTTTCACAGATACAACCACAAATACAACCATAAAATATGAACCTCAAGCAAAACCATATTTTTTTCCTTTGGCAATTTAGGTGACAGAAAAAAATATTATGACAAGAATTACTTTCGCAACATGGGAAAAAAATTTGAACGGTTCAACGCCATTGACATTATGAAGGAATGCGGTGACGTGATGAAATTCTTGTCCTGTCTGTCTTCTCACCCCCATGTTTTTTCTCTCTCTCAAACACGCTCTTCCCTGAACATTCATACATGTCTTGTGTGTATTCCCCGAAAAAAATTTTACTCAACGCTCAACGATCCCTTCAATCTTTCCATTTTTGTGTCTCCTCTTGTAACAGCTCGTTTTCCTCGACCGCCCCGACAACCGGGACGGATATATGACGGTGATGATACCACACACACACTGCTGCTGCCACACTGCCTCCACCCAACTGACGGATAGATGATGACATTATAAGGAGAAATACCACCAAGGGGAAAGCTGATGATAATGGCATCGATAATGCTGCAAGTAAAACTTTTCCCGGTTTTCCACCAAAAAATGTGTCTTACTACTACTACGAGTAGAGATTTCTTGAAGGTATGCTACTCACAGACGATAGAAGTGTCATTCCCCTCCAGACGGAGGAATCATCGCTACCCTCCTCTCCTCTCATTTTTCATACTCTCATCTACAACCTAACCAACAGCAGCAGCAAATAAAAAAAATTGTCGACTCCCCACACAACTGACAGCTTTATTCACGTCTCTTTTTATACTCCGCTCTATGAACCCTATCTCCCTGTGTGGCAATGTAAAATGCATTGGTTAGGTTTCTCCACTGCACAGCAGTTACAACACTTTAATAATAAGTTACATTCTATCCGTTATGAAGATAACACATGCAAAAATGGTATACATACATACCCGCCTGTGGATGTGTAAAAGTATATTCGTTTGTTATTCAGGGCTATGGATTTTATGTTCTGCAAGAAAATCTGACAACCGCACACCACACACTACTACACGCTACCTCATCGTTTTCTAAAACAAACCCAACTTTCTTTCTTGTGTTTTTTGTTTTAGAGCTTTCTATATTATCTCTACCCGTAACAAGGCTTGTATGTGAGCACTCTTTCTTGTAAGAGATCCTCTTTTTCTGAATGTGCCCGTTAGCATTAAATTCATATTCTGGGGTATCCTTAGCGGAAAAAAGTAAAAATATCTAGGCCAAATACTATACAACAACCAGAAAGTGTAGAGCGAGGAGAACACATCAAAAATTATAATACCCACCACCAAGAAACTCGTCGTTGTACGTATTTTTTTTGTAAACCCCGGTTTTATAATGGAGGCTACTGTTGTCTCTTTATTCCCTCCTGTTATCCTCCACTCCCAGTAAAAGTTTCTTTCTCTCTCTCTCTCCGGTGCGCTCCCTCCTTGTGAAATCTGCCGGAGGTCCTTTTTGTGTGCGCCTTGTATTTTTTTGGGGTTTTGTACAAGTTGGAATGGCGATGCTAATCTGGTGTTTTCTGCTTTTTTCCCTCTCAGCTCAACTACACTTCTACTACTACACGGCTACTACTTTAACAGTGTAAAAAAATATTCACTTTGCGAAAGAAAAAGCTGTGACGGAGCGCAACGTGGTGGAGACTTGACAAGAAGGTGGTGTCGCACCAGGAGGAACAATGAGGAGTTTAATGGAAAAACCTATACTCACCCAACGAAAGAATTTCTCTCGTCTTTTAAAGAATTTAGACACGTTGTGTGTGTGTGTGTTTGTGCGAGAAAGGAATGAAAGTTAGTTTTCCTCCTGCTGCTGATGTCGTATAATATATTATTAAAAATTGTAATGTTCAAGAGTAGTGAAAGTTTGCATACAATCGCGTAATAATAATGGAAACGCTTCAGCATGACATTTTTTGGTGCGGTGGATGATGATGTTAACTTTTCTGGGTACTTTGACTATGGCTTCGTAAATTAAGTACAAAGTGTTTCTTTTTTTACGGAGGAGAGTGGTAGTCGGAGTGCATCATCGTCATGATCAACATCATCATCATCCCCTATTTTTTACCACAACACACAACACGACAGAGTGAGCACGGCTGTTGTACAGCTGTTTCCTTCTGAAATCACTACTACACAAGAAGCACAAGCAAACTAGTACCTACACACATGTACTCCAAGTTTTGAAACACTTTTTGCTCTTTTTTTACTCTGGTTACTATGTATTATAAGGAGTCACTCTCCTCTCGGTGTGTCATGTGATGCAAGCGACTGCCTCTCGCCTCGAGAGAGTTAATTTTCCTGGGCTGTTCTGTATACGTGGTGGCCGCTAATGATTTCGACGATAACTGGCGTTGAGTGACAGGAAAGTATTTTCGGAAAACTAGCAGAGATAAGCATAGTGCACAAAAGGATATAGTGTTTTCTGTGTATTTTTAAAACCAAGGCTGGGCGTTTTTACGGATAACAACTTGGTGCATGCTAGAAGAATGGGGTAAAGAGGGAACAAAAAACATTATCCAGATTGTTGAATGTTCAGTCATTTTGCAGCTGACGTTATGATGACTGTGTCTATTATGCTTGCAGATGTCGCCGTTGATAAGGATCATGTAGTGAGGCTCTCACTGACGACAACTACGAGGCTACTGTATAGTCAACAAAAAAAAAAAAAAAATGTTACTATAATTGTGCACAGTGTATAGAAACCACACGATGGAAAAACCGATACATCAAGTTTGTTGACAAGGACGGTCACACGACATCACACAAACGTACACAATTTTGCTTACATATCCATTTATCGACTTTTACGCTGAATTGCACATTATTATGACGAAAATTTTCAACGAGTTGAGTGGCACATGTTTTTCTTTTACAATTATCAATTCCATTAAAAAATTGAGTAACTTCGGTGTGGAACAACTACAAAATTAGAAACATAATGGCCAATGGTGAGTAAAATAGTGGGAAATGATTTAATTAAAAAGTGACAGTAAACTTTATGACGAATCGATTAAGCCCACCCAGTAAGCTGAAGTACACACAGAGCAATATCTCACGGTTATGCACAACTTGTACCAATAGTTATCAGAAAAATGTCTTTCCGTTCCTTCAGACTCCATTTCTTTTACACCAATAAATACTAGCAATAGCAATGACTAACAAAAAAATGTTCGTCGACTGCACATTACCAATAGTTATCAGAAAAATGTCTTTCCGTTCCTTCAGACTCCATTTCTTTTACACCAATAAATACTAGCAATAGCAATGACTAACAAAAAAATGTTCGTCGATTGCACATTAAAGTGACAAGTGACAATGTGTTTGGAGTCGAGTTTAGAGAGAGAGTCTTAGTGGAAACGGGTGTGCTAGTAGCTCAATGCAGAAAATATATATTTTTATGCCATGTATTATGTATTTACAAAAGGAAACGGTTGTTTTGGTAAGGTACACAGTGATGCTTGAAATTTTTATTGCCCTTTTAAATCATATTCATCTCTTTGGTCTCTCTCTCTCACAAACCTTACATTCCTATTATGTCAGTCGAAGTAAAGGGGAAAACACGGATCTTTTACGTTCTGTACAGGAATGTAGCATTGCATGATATTATACGGGCAGATCGGGTCACATATTATGACTACATTGCGTAATACATATAATGCTCCATAATGTTTGTCGTCGTAAATACCTAGTATAAATACGTATTTATATACATTGGTCACATTATCTTCTACAAAAAGCTTGTGTGTATGTAAAAACAAGTTACAAGTTACAGCACCACAAAATTGGAAATGAAGAAGAGCAAAGGAGACCGCAAGAAAATTAAATTATGAATCTTCTTTTATGACATGAGAGACCATCACAGTCTGGAGCTTAAATGCTTGTTACAAAACATTATTTTTCTTACACAATTACAGCTACAACGATGATGCCGGGATGCCATGTCCTTTTAAATATTATGATTTGATGTAACGTACTTTAAGACTAGGTTGGTATAAAGAAAAACGAAAAGCGGGCTTCCAACAAAACTGATATTTTCAGGCTTTTTCCCATAATTATACGTTTCAAGCATACATCAGCTTATTTTTTAGTAGTACATGTTTACTTGCTTACTCTAAAAAACTTGCATTGCTGTGTGTCGGCCAGTACATGCGCAAAAGCCGTGTAGCTATCCCAATAGTCATTTCATAACGGCGTATTTTTGGTTTATTAAAAGGATATAACGTAACTGTAACCATAATACAGTTACTGCAAACTTTATACACAAACGTGGGAAACGTGATACCGTTTTGTCGCTCGTATTTAAAGAAAAATAGAGAATAACGGCGTATTTTTTGTTTATTAAAAGGATATAACGTAACTGTAACCATAATACAGTTACTGCAAACTTTATACACAAACGTGGGAAACGTGATACCGTTTTGTCGCTCGTATTTAAAGAAAAATAGAGTGCTTTACAGAGAAAGCTGCTTAACTCCTTGATATTAGTGAATTTGCCAACAAAATCAGTTACAGCCATTGTAACACGACCATAAAAAGATAAAATATTGCATAATACGTAACGTACGAAGTATACAAGAAATTGCATAAAACGAATTACCTAAAGTTGTAAAAGAATCGTAGAACCGTCTGCACCTGGTTTACTGTAATATCTATAATTCTTTGATCGTGTTTAAAACCAATTTTGATGATGGATAGCCATTACAAGGGTAACTGGTCAGGCCAGTTTATGGGTGTAGGTATAAGTAAGCTTTTAAGGAGATCTTTATAAAAAAACAGTCCTTGTATTCAACAACTGTAGCCTTCTTACTGAAACTATAGAGGGGATGCAGTATAAAATGAAGAATTTCAGCGTATTGTCAATTTAGGGATTATATATGGTCCCGCCCCGTAATAAATATAGGCATTTGTGCAAAATGTTTGAGCTTCTGTGCTGGTAGTTTGTTACATGTATACCAGGTGGATTGTTCTAAAATTTGCTCTCTATATAATATTGAGTCTTAAATTATTACTTGTTGAGATTTTTGAAGATTTAAGAATTTCAGCTCACACAAACAAACAACTACATAAAATGTACTTTAAGCTGAAGGGCACACAGCCTATGTTTGTGTACAAAAATATTTGACAGGTAACATGTGTTGAGAGTTTAGAGAGGTAACATTCTAGTATAGCACCAGGTTTACAAAAATTAATGTCATTTTGGAGGTTTAACTTAGTTAGGTTCCTTTTATTTACTTTTAGCAACTCTAATTGCAGTTGTTCATAAATCATGAATTTTTTGGAAGTGTTTTATGGTTTTTCCCGTTTTATTGGTATATTGATATGTGGGTACACTAAAAAATTATAGACCTTTTCTCTGTGGCTATTAATCCCAAAATTATACTTACCTACTTAATATTCTAAACGCGTATTTCGGCAGATAAACTGCTTCAAAAAATATACCAACTTCACTGCTTCATCGAATGAAATACGAAATGTACTACCTGAAAAAGTACCGATGAAAAGGACGTCTGGGAATTTTTGAGTCGTGTGCAGAATATTTCATTTTAGAATCTTCACTTTGCTAAGAATTCACTCCAAGTTTAGAACATTCTTCAACTTTAGTTGTCGACAAAAATGTTTCTCTATCCGTACAACATGTATCTAGTCTTTTGGCAAGTTTAAATAAATAAACTTTCTTCCTTTTCATCTTTCACATTCTTTTTATTCTTTGACAACACCACTCTCAAGGATCTGACGTGTCTAGTCTTCCTCTTTGTTACTCTGCGTAAAGAATGCAGCGATGAATATCACGCGTCACGCACAAGATAATCAACTGGTCTTTACGCCTTTCATTGTTCACATTACCAATATACCACTATTAATACCAAACTACAGCTTTACTCATTTTAAATAACTTAAATTGACACTTCGTTGGCCTATGGCCTGTAATATAAAAGAGAGGTACATTAACATTATGCCATTACGAAAGGCTCTGAAGAATTACAGTACTTGTGATTTCGTTTACAGGGAAAATATCAAAATTATAGACGCAAAGTTTTGAGCAAAAGAAAATCATCTTCCTTGAAAATGAAAAACACTCAACTGTCAAGAACTACAATCAGTACACGTAAATACTCTTACAACTCTTACTTACACGTTATAGCTATTTAGTTGCGTATATTAAGTGCCGGTACTATTAGAGAATAAATTACGGCACCCTAGTTTCTCATAACTCGAAGAGCTTTAGCTCTTTAAAAAGCAATAGTTTTCCAAACATGAAACGTAATGGGATTCGTCCATCATATTTCTTTCTGAGAATCTGCTTCTTGAGCCCATCGATGAGCAAGTGGGAAATGACGGAGTGGTTTAACGATACATATAACTTTAACGACTTGTATATAAATGTACCTACTTCAACGTCTTCAAGTAACAAACGGTGCGGTAATGTTGACAGTTCCTGAGCCTGATTTAGTTCCTGAATGACGAAGTCACTTTATTAACTTCAAGTTGTTTGTCCGTCTGCTTGTTCGTGCTATATTTTAAAAACGGTTTGAATTTTGAAATTCTGATTTCGCCAACGATTCCCCATCCCAAAGGTTCCCCTGGGAATGCTTTTAGAGTTTCCAGGTCAACGGAGTCAAAATTCATTAGATGTATCTTTGGTATTTTTGGGTTGGAGGGTTTCTTGAACACAAATCAAGTGATTACTTCGTCACTTTGCTATTATTACTTTGTAGGTTTATTTTAATAGGAATATGTACTCAGCAGTCTAAATGTTAAATGTTTATATGTATATATTCTTTAGATATGTAGTATTTTAATACGATACTTTCTTACAAACATAAAAGACAAAATTGAATAGTAGTGCTGTCAGATTTATATACTGCAATTTTTATTTTGTGTATGCGTTTCTCCAAAAAATTAGCCTGACAGCTAAAGCCTGTTGTTATTCATGCAATGTTGATTGTTAAATTTTTTAAACTGTGCACGTTTTTACGGCATAAAACGCTCTTGCTACTTCTTACACGCCGACTGTAATTGGCACTCCTCTTCTCACAATGACTACGGTTCTATCTCTGACTCTAACATGCTTCCGACTGCTTTTACTAGTTTTTTTTTAAATTTGCATATCATGCGTGTCTGTGGGTTTCTCGTGTGAATATTTCCCACTTATTTCCATACATCACTCTTGCAGAAAATCACGCAAAGAAATAGCTAGTGCGCTGCTACCAATTTGTTTAAACAGGCGGCGTTTGTTTACACGTAAAACGTAAAAAATGCATTGTAAAATATTGTATTTCATAAAGGATGGCAAAAGTATACAGCTTAAATTGCAAGATCTCAGTACGTACTAATTGAAAAGATGAATTTACAAAGCCTATTTTTAATTAATTTCACATGGAATCCTACTCTACGCCCAGAAGAACAGCTCAGCATGCAGACTTTTCGTTGTTGTTTTTTGTCAAACTTGAAATCATTCCTTTTTCTCGTTTCCCATTTAAGTATTTTAGTATTGTGCAGTTTGGTTGCCTGTTGGCAGACAATGATCTGTGAGACGTAAAAAGTGTAATGAGATTCTAACACGAAAAGCACATTTGAAATACATAAATATTTGACCCTACTGAAGAGAAACAACTGAAACAACATTTACATCACTACCATCATCATCATCATTCTCATCATCCGTGAACAAAAGGAGGAGGCGTTGTAAGCCATGAAATAGGGAAGTGTACTGTAAGCCAGGTAGCTGAAAATACGTAGATAGGAATGATGAAATAGCATATCAAGAAGATACTTTCTGTCGTCTCCTGATCAAGTCAAGATATAAAGTTGAACTGGGAAATGAACGAGCATGTTGGTTGAATACGACATGATTCCTACGTATGTCGTCCCACATACATGGTTTACGACTACCCGGAACAACAACATACCGAATTCCCTTTAGAGCTCATAAAGGAGGAAAAAATACGAGCAAAAGGCACCGGTTGTCCCAACTCCAAAATGAAATGCTTATCATGACTATGACGCACAAAAGCAGAAAAATGTGTGCAGAGATACCCCCGCGCTTTTGTACAAAATTCTCAGAAGACCATATACAAGAACGAAAAGCAACAAATAGTTTTTCAGACAGGGAAGTAATTACTTGCTTTTAGGGACGAACAGGGTGTGTTCCACTTTTCCTTTTAGAAGGGATTTTGGATCAACTAATTTTTTAATTATGATTCCAATAGTTTTCAAATTATGATTGTAGTAGAGTAGCATTTTAGATCAAGGTGTCCTGTCATATGTAGTATTGTGTTCATGAAATCACTCTCATACTTACAGGCACTATACTTCTCTTCACGACAAATTATGATTACCGTTGTCATAAAATAAATGTTTATAAACGGACAACTTAAAACAGCCGTATTATTAGTCTAAACTTATTCGTTAAGCCCCTAAGAAATGTCAGCTGAATTTTGGCGATGTGACTTGATCGATCAAATGTGTATATAAATATCTCTTCTTTTCTTTCGCAACTAAAATATTATTTCTTTGGTTTGATTTTCACAATCATTACTTCTTATTATGCATTTTGTTTGACTACATGTAGGCCAATTTCACGGCTACGATAACGGAATCAATGCATATTATTATGAATCATGAAAATCTTACAATGATGTACATAGTGTACTAATGTAGTTTTGAATTATCCAAACCTCATTTCACAGAAATATGCTCGGTTTCAAAGTGTGTTACTTTGTAAAGCTGTTGTCGCACTCCAGTTTCTAAAAACTGTTATGAATACCAAATATTTTGTAAAAAATAACTTGTTATATGATATCGTCGTAGCCATTTTAAATTTTGATTGCTAACTTGCGGTCCAACCATGCAACGTACAAACTTATATTATATACATTGTAAACGTTACAAATTGATACTCAGTATTGATTGCAAAAGTTGTCTTCATGCTACTTTGAAAATAGTAAATTAAAAATGCATTAGTGTGAATTCAAACCGAATTCATGCCAACTCCATTTGGACACTGAAAACAAAAAAAAATTCGACAGGCGTAATCACATCGTCAAATTTGCTTATCTCTATAGTTGACATTTTTAATTTTAAGCGGATTAAAAAAAGATAGTTAACCAACGATATTCCATTATACTAATTCATTTAGTATAAAATGTCGAAATGGCTTCGTGCAAAACAAGGCAACATACCATTTTAATAATTTTCATAGCAGCGTACCCAATTTTGCTATTAATTTGGCCTAATTTTAGAGCCGATCACTTTTTAAAAGTCTGAGTTTTTGATCCGATTTAAACTGAAGGTGATTCACCAGTATGTATGGTACAGTACCAATCACTACCTATGAACAAAATGACAAATCTAAACAAATGCTCTGTTACGTTTTTTCGACATTTTTTCTGTTCATAGCATTTTGCCTAAAAGTTCAATCTACTGAACTACTGATGTATATTGTACCGGCTCACCAACAACCTAACCTTTATTCTCCGTAATATTGGTTAATTTTCGTGTAACCGGAAGGTGTGAAACGTGCCCAACTTTGCTTTTACAGCTTTGTTGCGAGAAAAGTGAAAAGTAACAAGAAAAACTCGAAAGAAGCCAAAGAAAATAGCCGCATACTTTTTCTACCATCTCAACCTCAACCCTCCCAGTCGTGGTCAAAACACCACCGTTTTAACAATTGCTTACACACAGTGAGGCTTAGGCAGTACAATAGAAAAGAGGGAACTCAATAGAAAAACAACACTCAACTACAAGTTATTCCAAGAGCTTATCTAGGATTACACACGTCTAATCGCAATCAAATCTTTTCCCGTTTATATTCTCTAACTTTTGAAAAACGAGGTCACTCACACAATCCTGTGGATTGTATATGTATGTGTGTGTAGTGCAGAGATAACCTCAATTTTAATCAGTAGGTTATGCAATACTCACTCAACTGTGCACACACAGAGTTGAGTTGGTATTTTAAAAGGCATTTTGAGAATGTGACCACAGCAAGGGAATGTCACATCACATCGTACATTTTAAGAGAACCTCTCTCTCTCCCTCTAGATAGGCAACAAAAAGTAAAGAGACCAATGACATTTCCCTTCCTTTTTTCCTGTTCATCCATTTTGAATTTATTACCTTTTTACATAAGATGTAATACCAGTTTGTTCTAAACAGTTTTTAAGATCCGACCGTTTTTCTCTTTCCTTTCTCCATTTTCCATTTTTTATCTACAGATACATATGCTCTCCCTATATATATTTTATGCACCGTAAAAAGATGTGTCTCGAATACGTTTTATTCAATACCCCAAGGTTCCCTTCTCTTTTCTTCGCCTTCCTAAAGTAGAATAATAAAAGGAGAAACATTGATCCTTTGAACGCATTTGTCATGTTATTTTTCATCAACTCTTTTCCATTTCTGTTTTCTTGATCCAATGTGGACTGACTAGTAGTCTCTCTCTCCCTCTCTGTTACCAACTCTCCCGTTTTTAATATCACTTCTCTTTTTCTCTTTTGCTGAGCCGTAAATCCCATACATAGTACTCTACTAACGTCCTAGCAAACTAAAAATATAATATATTCGTTCTGTGACAACCCCACAGAGCAAAAAAATTCTATGCTGGGTTGACAAATACTCGCCGTTAACCTTAACCAACTAGAAGAACAAATGCACATATAGTTACAATAGTGTGTACTTTTTTATATTTTCTCTCATCACTTGTTCCAAAGCTGTAATGCTGACGACGACGACGACGACGGCGACTTTCCTTGCTGGAAAGCTTGCATTTTCCCCGTGCTCCACCGAGGTCATGTGTCTTTGTTGAGACGAGAATGAAAGGAAAGAATAAGAGAAAAACGGGGACAGATGACGGGGGAAAGTCCAACAGGAAATTTTTATGAATTCATAATGGCCCAAAGAGAAAATACAATGAAATTCACATGAAATGTTTACGTTACCGTTACGTATGTAACGTATGTGCACGCTACATATAAATATAATTTTTTCTCTCTTCTCCCTTTTACGCGCCTAAAAAACATATTGCTTTGTGCGTGCGTACGAACTACATGCCATGTTGTGTGTGTGTGCACACATGCCACTTTACATGGTAAGCATTTTTATCTTTTACCACTTTTTTATATTACCGTAATGATACTCCTACCACCACTGCTGCTGAATGCAATACTGCAAAAGTGGATGTATATGCTTTAAACACAAGGTCTTTGCTTTCTTCAACCCAAGTAAAAAGAATGGCGAGCAGGGCTGGAGTAAAAAGAGAGATTATTACAATTCCAGCCGGGTATTTCTTTTTTAGCTTTAACCCAACAAAAGAAGCGGAAGAAAAGAGGCTTTCTTCGGTTTTCCCTGTAAAGACATAAGGGCAAAGTGTATTTATGGCTTTGACATTACATTATGTAGGTCTTACCAGTCAACGGACTTTTTCCCTTTACAAATTCTTCCGCGCGCCTTTCTTCAGAGTCAGCAGCACTAGAGAGAGAGTGTGTGTGTGTGTAGCAGCAGCAACGATTATAGAAGAGGAGCCCCTTTGGAGATGTGAAAGCAGAGAGAGGGGTACAATAATAATAAGATACGATGAGTGAATACTATCCACGTGCATGCATTACGGTGGTACGTGCCGGGATATAGGTATAAGTCTATTAGGTTACGAGGTAGGGGTCCACAAAACACTTTTAAAATCTATGGATATAAAAATGTGTGTAAAACTGACAGGGAATTGACGTAGCAGTACACTTTTTGTCATGATTGAAGAGAAGCTGAACGGACCAAATACGGTCATGTGTGTACGTTTTTATGCTTGTGGAATTTGGAATGTAAACGTAAGTAGAGAAGATGCAAAGAGGGGCATGGGGAGACGGATATTTGTAGACCTTGTTATAGAGAAAAGCAGGAGAAAGCGTCTAGGCAGTTGTATGAAACCAGTGTAAAGAGTCGTCTAGAGGTGTCCGGGAGTTTAGACGGCAACGACTCGATAAAAAACACCAAAGACAGCCCAGAAGGTTCGCTTAAGGCTTTCCTGGTGAAAGAGAGATTCATCGAGTTTTTTTGTACGGATGCCATGAAAGTATGGTATGTAGGCATTCATATAAAAAAGTGTGTGATTGTTGTAGTTGGTCTCTCGGTAGTTGTATGAGAAGAGGTACAATATGCATGCGAACGAGAAAGTTGGGATGCTGAATTATTATAAAGGCTTTGAAATAAAATGAAGTGAATTTCATGTCATAGAATTACAATGAGATGTAGCCATGTGAAAGAACAGAAGGTAGAGCACGGAATACTCCCGCACAAGGGAAAGATTCTCTTTTTCTCTCGGTGGGTAATGTAGTGATCTATATGGTGCTAGAACGACGACGACGACGGCATATGAGGGCAAGTAAAAAAGGACCTTTTTGTCTCTTTATTTCTTTCTTTTTGTTAGTTTGGGGAAGATAAAAAAACAGCCTTGTTGGTTGGACGATGCTGCTGCTGCTGATAAAGATAGGACCTTTATTTTTGTACATAGAAAAAAAATTAGAATTGGATACGCATTTTTATCCTGAAAATGTGCGTAACGTACAAACAAGCCGTTTCACTTAATTTTATGGGAGAGGCGAAGAAACAAGTAAAATGGAGAGAAAAGGAGATAAAGTGGAGACATCATGGCTTTGAAAAAGAAACTTTGCCTTTTTTATTTTTAAATTATCTTAATAATCGTCGTGATGGTTGTGGGACTTGGTTCTGCTGGCGTGACTTTTGTAGATTTTAGAGAGACTGCCTGTCTTCAGTACAGGAGTTGCAGTGAGGTTTCATCTTTGATGGCCAAATTTACAGTCACACAATCAGTAGGAATCGTAGTAAATTAAACATGTACATACATAACGAATTTATTTTGACGAAAAAAAAAACAAAACGAACGTGGCACCGCTGTGTATAATATAGAAAAAATAACATTTCCTGTGATTTCAAACCTTTGTGGCAAATAATAATAATAATTTTACGTTTCATAAATATAAATGGTTGTTGGTGGGAATCCAAATCGGAATAACCGTACTAACCGTGTGTATCAAAATGTAATTCAAATGCTCCAATAAAAAAGAGTTTCAAAGTTAACAAGCATCAACAACAAGAATCCAGTATTTTTTTTTCTACTGAATTGTGTCGCTGTTATTCATCGTATATTCAGCTGCGCTAGGATGTCTCCTTTTTACAAGTTAGGTTTTTTGCGTTTTGTATTTTCTATGATCTGGTGCTCTCTCTCTCTCTCTCTCTCTCTGAAGAATTACCATTCATTAAAATTTTCACCAAGTCGGCCCCTGAGTACGGTCTCCCAAGGTACATTAATAATTCATTTATGTATTTTTTGCTCGTGCCTTGTCTACCAGCCAGGCTTCTACACAGTTGTACGTTACAATTGTTCATCATAAGATTCTACCCAGGTGTATTTTATCGTCAGTTTTCAATGTAAATGACTTTTTATGAACAACGGTCAGAATATTTTGACGACCAACTTTATATTCACAGGCAGATATAATTGGTGGATACCTGGNTCGTCAGTTTTCAATGTAAATGACTTTTTATGAACAACGGTCAGAATATTTTGACGACCAGCTTTATATTCACAGGCAGATATAATTGGTGGATACCTGGCTCTTTCTTATTCTACGTTTTGGCCATAGTATTTTTTTCAATTCTCAAGTCACGTTTGAAAGTATACGTACCACATTAATTTCAGCAGAGTTCTTCAAAACATCTATTTGTTATGCTGTGTGTGCAGCGTGACCATTTCTACAGTGCGGTTCACTCCATATCCAGCTACACGCTTTTGCTTTTCCAAAATATTTTATAGCTTAAAAACATAAAATCAACTTGAACAAGAAAATTTTGCAAGATTATTTACTGTCTGGCGAACATCATCGTCATCAAAGACTTCTAATCAGCCAAATACTTGGCATGTTTACTTTATAAAAAAAATATCGTACAACCTTATTCGTACATTTTACGTCGTGTACAAATAAGTATAATGATTTATTAACTTGCTTTTCTCAATCACTGACTGCATCATTCTCTTTCCCATCAAATTAAATTACATGCCAGTTAACTTACGTTGTAACACATAATTTCATCACTGACAATTTTTCAACTTTAACTCACTGCATTAATTTTTAGAAGCTGCAATCACGTTCTTGCCTGGGTAAGACATGTGTCATATACGTGACATGTATCATTTTGTTATTTTAAACCCAAAATAAGTCGACAGGAGGGTATAAAATTTTATTGCCTACTTTGGCATATCTTGGGCTGAAACATTGCCTTAAAATTGGATTGACAGAGCCTTTGGGTGTTGGGTGTACTCGTTTCATAAAAATGATGATGATGATATGTCCCTACATACTACAAAATATTTAAAAGAATATGTTGCCTTATGTACTAGACGTAGAACTCTCCAACTTCCAAAATCGAAGAGACGATGTCCGTAATAAAAAATGCAAATAAGCAGGAAACATTTTTAGCCCATTCACGTGCTCAAGTGGGAGGATATTACCTATAATCTGTTGTGCAAGGATTTCTGAGTTTTACTCATGAACTGTTATATATATAAATGCCTTCACTGGAGTATAATCGGGTTGGGTGTAGTGGGCGGAAGTTGAAAACAGATAGGGTATTGCATAATTTTCTGTATAAAATAATCATACTGTATAATAAAACGTAAATAAAAAGCTTCTTGCCTTCGTAAAATGGCAAGAAGGGTGGGTTTGTCGTAAAAAAGGTAAAACTAAATACTACACAGTTTGAAATTGTAATGAAATCAAGTAGCATTATTAACTGGTTTACCTTGTAGTATTGAATAAGAAAGGTAATAATATTAAATGTTTAGTGTATTTTTAAGTGGAAATCTACCATAACATATGCTTATGTATTTACATGGGCAGAGATAAAGTAGCCGTAGTGCCATATAATGGTTTACCTTGTAGTATTGAATAAGAAAGGTAATAATATTAAATGTTTAGTGTATTTTTATGTGGAAATCTACCATAACATATGCTTATGTATTTACATGGGCAGAGATAAAGTAGCCGTAGTGCCATATATGCGACAAAAAATTCGGCAGTAACATTGAACCAAAAAATTGTATACTTCAAAATATTTGGGCTTCAGATGCTAGTAGAGCTACCCTTATATGCCCGCTGCCGCTGTCTCATCTTTAATCCTTACAACAACTCAATACACATATCAATCGTTTACATTTCTGTAGAATCCGTCACTTGGCTGTGTTGAGTACACGCTGGTTTATACATTTACAGAAACCAATGTCGAGTAGTGGGATTGAGAAAATTGTCAGTTCCAAAATCCCATGATGGAATATTTAGGGAAAATTGCCCATCAAGTGTGGGTGTAACCCTAAAATGTTTTCATGCATACAGTGTAACTTGTGATGCAACGTCAGGAAAATAAGTTTCCTCGTCGTCTACACAAGCACTACAATATTATTGTACATCCAACTGGTGTTGTGTAGATATAAGTATAAATATATTACTGCAGTCATAATGTAAATTTTGCTTTTGAGGTGGAACGTCTCAATGATAAAAGTCCCATGATCACATGAGAGTCAGAGGAGCATGTTTAGTATGTGTGCCAAAGCCAAAAATTGGAATAATTTAGACATGAAACACATCAAGAACTATTTATTTTCTATTTTCTGCGGAATATGACCTTCGTTTCAAGGGATTCATATAATAAGCATTACATCATCACAAATCAGAAAGCGACATGAATACGTGTTCCGTCATAAATATAAACGACATTTGTGTCCAAGTGCAAACTACACGTTTCCAAATTCCCTACCAAAATATAAACGCTTGGCTTAAACCTGTAATTTATGTTGTTTTCCTGTCGCGCAAAAAATGGATAAAAAACTACTTAAAATTTAAATATGTTGCAACCTCAAACCTAAAAACCAAGGCACAAGTCGTGTTGTCACGATTAAACGAGAGCATTATGTTATGTTGTAACTGTAACCAATTTAATGACAAGAGAATGATTCATTCACTATTGACTATAATACCTAAAATATTGCTTCATTCAACATGTCTCAAAAAATATTATTGTATTGTAACGTCTGTATTCAAAAGCTTGCTTCCGTTGCGTTCCGCGTAAATGTCTTTGTTACAAACTTACAATATAACCAATGTAGTAATTTCCTCCTCACTTCATACATTTCTGCCATATCTTCTTTTTTCTGTCACTCAACTTCATTCACAAGAAAACACCTTATTCAAAACGAGAGCTTGTTAATGGCTTCAAGTTTTTCTAATTTCACCAACATCCCCAATATTGGCGACGAATTATCATCTGTAAGTATGAAATAGTATTATTATACAGTATTTCGGCGTATAAGTCTAACAGTTTCCGTCTTTATACAACCATATTCGCTACAAAATTATCTAAACAGTTTTCCGTTCCGGGAAAGTATTCGTCTCATTTAGTTCAATTTTTCAACCTTGGAACATTACATGAAATTTAACACACGGCTGAGTAAACTGTTTTTCTTTGAAAATGATTACACTAGAGTGTCAAAGTACATTTTTCCCCGTCCGTAAGTCGATACAGT
>JAHZNB010001312.1:0-11339 GCA_027744295.1 Callyntrura guangdongensis
GCTTCTATTTTATATGAATTAGTATATAAAATAATCGGAAATTTTAAGTGCACATTTAAGCTCATACATTGGCGATTTTAAACTCAAATACATTCAGAAAACTGTGGTTTTAACATCCTAAAAGTGTCCTCTTTGATTTGATTATTGTCTATACCTATGTCATATGTAAGATCAGATTTATTTAATTTTGTGAAGTTTCAATGCATTGAGCACTGACAACGTTAGAGGACATTTTACTAGAAAAAAAGTTTTATTTGTCAAGCTTCCGATTGTCGACTGCAATCATCATAACGACAGGTAAATTTTTTCATGAAAACATAAGAAGCTAAAATTGCCCAATTCACAAAACCCACCTGAACTGTTTATCTCGGGAGCAAAAAACTCATTTGTTACAAATCAAGATATTTTGCATTGCCTAAGTGAAGGCAATCGGCACATTTAAAAAATATATAGGTAACTTTCACATCGATATCATATGTCTTAAGTCCAAACACAAGCATGGCATATTGTGTCGCATCTTTTTATTGGAATTGTTTACTGGAACTAACATTCTAATAGTTGCCACGTAAAATTTTTCAAATTGGATTTTTAACCATATAACATCTGCTAACTAGTACAGTCTATATGCGCATGATTTTATCATGAAACAATGAAGTCGAACAAAAAACCGCTGTTAATTAAGAACTGTAAACAAATTGTTGATTGCCTAAGTAGGTAAAAAACCATCTGCAATTTCATTATGTAATATATGAAATTCCTTCAGTACATCTTCTAGCATGAACTTAAAAGTAGAGTCCGTTTTGTTTACAAAGGTGATTGCAATTGCTAATATGCAGTAGCCTCGAGCCTTGGTAATAAATGGAATAAATATATCTTTGTTTTTAGAAACATCTACTGAGGTAATAATGCATATCTTGTTATAGTGGTGGTTAAATTGATTATTGATTAAGCAAGACAAAAATCATAATCTTAAGTATATATCTGCTAGAAAAAATAGTAAATCCATAATGGATTTGGTGAAAGCATAACATATTATTATACAACAGTTGTTTTAACATCTTTAAAGGCAGTTATTCGCAATATGCAGTAATTACATACATTTATATAATATTTTAATGTTACTTTTTACAATTGTGTTACGTAATTTTGTCGTCAGTGGTTTGGGCTCGAGAACAGAGTAAAAGCGTAAAAGATGCTACTCTGCGGAAAGTGGTAACCCGGTAACCCTGTGGGGTTGGTGTTGCTATGGTGCTCTGGGAAAACAAGGATGTGATTCGCGGGTGGCGTGGTTGCGCTTTTAAATTAAACATTAGGGCCCAAATGTGAAATGTAAATTATTTACAATGTTTCGATGACAGGGAAGCGATTGCATCGAATTCGCTGCAGTTGCTACCAGAGTTTGCCATCAGCTCCTCATGTGAAAAATCGTAAAAGCTTCTGTTAAAAATCGTGTTTATTTTTTAATGTACCGCTACAGCTGCCTATTTTATCAAGGCTGTTAAACTTATCAACCATCATCACTGCTTTTGAATCATGTTATTGTGTTACATTTACATTACTACTTTTTGTGAACCGTATTATCAATGCGTGCATGTATGCAGCAAACAGTAAAACCTGAAGATGTAACTGAATCATCATCATCATTATTTTTTTCGTATTGGAATGGCCGATAGAGAGGCAAAATGGATTCAGACAGAATGGCTTGGCAATTTTTTACTGGGCTTTCTTTTGCAAATCAGATTGTAAAGACTTGAAAGTGTTCTAAGAAAAGAATCACACAAGTAGAAGGTTTTTTATGCATTTGTTGTTTGAGGATGGATGAAGATCAAACAAAGCTCAGCTTCTGGTTGACTTTGCTGCTCAAGATACCTTAAAACTGCACGATGTCATGCTCTGCTTACCATGATTGCACTATGCACGAATTACAGATCATCGTTAAGCAGAACTGGGCACCCCAATCCCCTTCAGCCTTGAGCACCAAGACGTCACATTGCATTTCAACTATTTCATTTCTTTATAACTAAAGAAAATCATACAGAAACCACTGAAAATAATTTTACTTGACATCTCATTTTCATTATATTGCTGCACTTAACATATGTAATATAATCTGTAGAACCCTACTGAATAATTACGTAGTTGTGTAATACTATGGCACATTTACTTGTTTCTTGTAACTTGCTATCGATGAAGAAGTTTGACACCAACCAGCCAATCGATGAATCGATGGATGGAGAGGAAGCAACAGGTGGATATTGGATATGCCTGAGCCTCCTGTACAAGAAGGAACAATAATTTGCACAAAATGACCAACTGTCCGTGAGAGGTGCTGCGGGGAACAGAGTTGCCCATTCCTGCCAGTGATGCGTTAGACGCTTCCTAAGCGTAAGAGTAGGAACGAAAATCCTCTTTAAAAAAACTAATCTGCATCTTTGCCAGTCTTATTACGATAACATAAAGTACAGCCAGCACGTAATGTGGGTAAAGTAGCCAGAGCATTAAAAGTAGTGTATGAATGAAGTGAGTCCGAGAAAAGAAACTATCATAAAATCCCTTTTCATTTATGCATTTTGCTTTATTAAACATGGTAAATTAAACTTCACATTCAAGTATGCTTATCTTCTTGAGCCCCATAATTGTATGCGTAATTTTTACGTGTTTTCTATAATTTCGTTGAATATTTATGTGAGAAATTTATAAACTACTAAAAAATCCACGCATAAAATTCTTATTCTTATTAACACGTTTGTGCACGGCAGACAAACTTAAAATGTAAGAAAATTTGTGTCTAGTTACCTTGTAACCTGATAAGCAATGAATAGCAAGCGTAGCGAATAACGCTGCTTGCCATATAGGCAGATATCATTATGCTAATGTTTATTGTTTTAGACGTAGGTATATCTTATCAGATATAATTTATTTGTGTTTGCAACGTTTCTCGGTTCGTTATTTTCGTTGCCATAAACTATTACAGTAAAACCTTAAATTCCTCTGAAAAATAGTCGTTTTCTTATATACCCTTCTTAAACTCAGATGCAGTTTTACAGGGATATACTATGCTCCCACCCAGTGAACAGGTTTAGCTGTGAGCATAGTAATTATGTTAATGACCTTATCGTCACGTTTTGAGGAAACAATGTTTCCACGGAGCAAACTACATAATGCACTGTCGACATAGATGCGAAGTGAATACATTAAAAATGCCAGGAGCAAAGCAACCGAAACAAAAGAAAAATAGCGACAAAAGTAACAGCATTAAAACAAAATACACGGAATTCATTTCAACATTGCAAGCTTAGTTTATATGAAACTTATGTTTTCTCCTACGGTTTTAGACGAACAAAAGTTGTTTTATTCCAATGAACAGTATTTTTATAAAATGGCAATGCTATATTTAATTCTACCTTGTAATCTAGTTATTGCACGATATAAAATGTTTTAATTTATCTGACAGTTGCCTAATCCGACCTTTAGCTTTTTATCATAATGTCATAAATATGGTTATCCATAGCAAGAACCAATTTGTTAGTGTGGTTAAAAAACTGAAGGAACTAATTAGACTATAAGACTGCACCAGGAAATTGTGTTAAGGTTAGCTTGCGAGTTATGAAAGAACATTTCATGATTTCTTTCTGAAATTTTTCGTATTACGTATTTGAAAATTATGTGTATTTTCAGATGTATTTTATTTTCATCTTGTGTACCTTTACAGACTTTATATTCTGAAGGCAATTTTAAATTAACAACGCGAAGCTTCTCATAAGCATTCAACACTTCTCGCAACCGCAATCACAATAATTTTCGTAAATAACTAAAGCTTAAATCTTGGTGATACACGATGCCCCATAACTANTAAATAACTAAAGCTTAAATCTTGGTGATACACGATGCCCCATAACTATAGTATTGTTCGTGGGGAAGTTTTATTAGCCAACCAACGCAACGGTCCCTTTGATATTGGAAAGTTCGTGAAACCTTTATTGTAGATGTATGAATAAACCAATAAAGGATGAAAAATGGATGACATTAATGAACTGATAAATGTTTTAATGCTGAATAAGATTTATGGGAAACGTTAAAACAATGTTTCAATTCAAGCATTCTTGCAAACATCGTTGAAGGCCTCTAAGCCAAAATTAAAACATGTAGCGTTGGTTACTTTTACTAAGCGGATCGATATAACAAATTTCGCCACGCTTCAGTGATCAGTTTTTCCCCGTAACATTTTTCTGTGCACAAAAGTGTAGTATACTGTGGTGTAGAGTATGTAGGTGGTACTTCATAAAAGCAGAATTGGCAAATTTTTAATGTAATGTACACGTGTGTATTAACTTTAAAACGTTGAAATGTTTATGCCTGCCAATATTCAAGCTCATTAGTTAGCAGGAGGGAATAGCGAGATTTATTGATGATTAATAAACGCATTCATATTTTGAACTTTCAATTTAATCTTACAATATTTAAAATTTTAATTATGGTATCATCATAATAACATAACTACACACTATACTTATCATCGCACAGGTATATACCTACTTACGGTTTGTCTGGGTGGGGCATAAAGATTAAAAAATATTAATCAGGGCAGGAGATGATNGTCTGGGTGGGGCATAAAGATTAAAAAATATTAATCAGGGCAGGAGATGATTCCCATTTATCTGCTGTTGATAATGAGCAGAACTTAGAATTTTGTGTACGACCGTAATAAACTGGCGGAATCAGTTAGTATGCGGTTTACTAGATTTAAAAAATTGATTTGGGGATGGCGTTTCAAATTTCTTTAAAATATGACAACTTTTGAAGCATTCACATTTGTAGAGGAATATCAGTAAATTAAAAGTAGACATTGGAGACGCTTATAATGCAAAAAAATTTGATTTAAATTCTTCTGCGTGATTGAAAATAGAAATAAAAGTCAAGCTTCATCGAGTTTTACCTTACAATACATGAACCGACATACATAGGTACAGATTAACTGAAATTAGTGAAATTACAGATAATTTTCACTTCTCAGCATCTTCACGTTTTGAGCATTGTTAGTTTGGTAGCATGCATCCTGGATAACCAGCCAAGTACATGATGTGTGCCGTGTTACATTTGTACATTTTATACAAATATATATCAGCAACAGCACACATTGTTATCCTTTCAAATTTTACACCTAAGTCATTCTTAAACACAAACCTCAACCTTAAACTTCTAATGTTAGAGCAGACAGGCTCTACATTATGCATCTTAATGAGTTATGTAAACTAGAAAGTTACACATGGCTTGTTATTTGACCCAATTTTTTGTTTCAAAAGAGGCTACAAAACTTTTCAAGAACTTGATTCACTTAAGCATATTACAGTGCTCGTACCTCGTTACGGATTTTACAAAAGGTACTGTTAAAAATAATTCATTTAGAATGGAACTGAAAGTATATTTTGCAACAAAAAAATGATATTTTCAGAATTTACAAACAAAAATGAAATTTTTTCTTGTCGTGTTAGAAAAGAAGAAGCAACGAAAGTAAAATAGTTGTAAAGTTAATTGTTTCTGATGTAAAGAACTTTTCATTTTCAATGTTCGACGAGCAACCAAATCTTTGTAAAATAAGCATTAAGGTTTTCCTAAATTGCTGTTATCAAAATGGGAGCGTCGCCGCACATAACTTTTTGTCATGATGAATCATGTGATACGTGTGGACACTTGTTGCGCTTTTATGCTATTTTTATTACATAGAAAATGAGTATATAAATGCCAACGCTGAATTCATACCGGCATTCTGATAACTTTAAAACGAAAGGAATGTAAAATACATGGTAAGGTACCTATATTTGTACCACTAAAAAACCACGAATGTGATACGTGTGGACACTTGTTGCGCTTTTATGCTATTTTTATTACATAGAAAATGAGTATATAAATGCCAACGCTGAATTCATACCGGCATTGTGATAAATTTAAAACGAAAGGAATGTAAAATACATGGTAAGGTACCTATACTTGTACCACTAAAAAACCACGGAACGGTCAGTAATAAACGAATATATGTAGCTCTTCAAAAAATGGACATAATCGAGACTGAGACGCGTCTTCTGCATTGCCTCATAATAGGAATAATGGTAACGAGAGAAACATCTCTTGTTCTATAAAAAAAAGTGACTCTGTTCTCTTAAAAAATGACACGTACCTATATTTGGTCATTCTGCGATCATTTGATAGTAATCAAAATTGTTCGCATTGCATCTCCCTCTGTACTGCTGCATGATTGAAATGCGATGCACAAGACTGAAACAATGCATTATTGGGTCGTTAAGTCCACAAAAGGGATACAGTAGAGGGTCCCATTTTTTCTCTAATAATTTTTTTTTCACATCATGCTTGAACCAGGCCGAAGAGCAATTTTAAGCTTTAAGTGAGCACGATGATAGTGTGCTGTACTTTTAGATATAATTGTGTGCTTTAGTGGATTGTTGGGCTTCTCTTAGGTAGGTAGTATTTTGAACAAGTTAAAAATGAACAATAAGTCTCACAACAATACAATCGGTAAATAATAAACTTGGCATTAGAGTTGAAGTGGTGTGTAATGTGTGCAGTCGCCACAACAGACTTACACATTTTTCCCCACAGTGAAAAGTCTTCGTACGCGCAGACACGGCAACTAACTACTACTGGTGGTGGTGGTGGCAGTGAGAAAAACAATTTATATTTTAAGTGTAAACGTAGTAGTAGTGTACGGCGTACCGTCGGTGGTGCTAGTTTACAATTTTTTCATTTTGAGGCGAGAGAGATGTGTTACATGAAAGTGTAGTAGAATCAGAAAAACAGTAAAGGCACACACACAAAGCAAAAGTTGTGTGCCAAGCATGTTGTTTAGTCGGCCGATGTAGCAGTTAAAAAGGAATTATCATTATCACTTCAACTTTTTCAGGAAAGGATGCTCTTCTTTTAGGAAGGAAAAAGTGACAGTTGTTTGCTCCTATCATTGTTGTTCATCATCGTCATTTCAGCATTCAACATCATAGGTAATAATAAACAACAATAATAATAATCATAATCTTTCTTCTACTTATCTTTACAAGAAGTCACCATAGCTACAAGCTACCTGCCTTTGCGCAGCTTCATTTGCACGACGACAGCAGCAGACTGAGCAGACTGAAAAGTGAACAGTGGTTATCATCACGTCACATTTGGATTTAGAGCATTGGGGAAACCGAAGATTTAACTGAGCTGTCGTCGATACAGTATATGTACAGTATATTACTATCATTATTTTTGTTATTATTATTATTTCGTTGGCTTTTCCTTCCTTTTTTGCTTCCTCGTCTTTGTTCCTCTCTCTCTCTTAGTATGCGGTGTTTTGCAACTGGTTATACAATTCACACACTGCAACTGCTCGCTTATTATTTTCCGAAAGAAATGTCACAACGGTTGTGATTGTGGTGAGAGAAGAGAGGACGAAGAGTAATTTAGCTTTGAGTTTTACAACAAACAATCTCACAAAAAGAACACCTGGCTGGCATTCCTCCTCTTCTCAGCCCGTTTGTCATCGTCAGATCTTCTTCAGTTTCTGATTTTACTCCTTTCTCGCGCAGTCGTCAGTTTCACAAGGAAGAAGGGAAGGGAAGGAACGGACTACTTGGGACCTTGTTGTGTAGAGTGTGATAAAAGGAGCTAGAATTTCAGGCTTCAGAAAAAAAGTGTGAAATGGTAGAAGTGTAGAAGAGCTAGATAGATAGATAGATAGATAGATACAGTCAAAAACTCTTCTTCTGCTTCTTCTTTTCTATTATTCGTTTTTCTTTCTAGACAATTAGGCTCTCAAGAACAAAGTGACTGTGTATGTGTGCGTGGAATTGAAGGGGGGATGACCGTCTCACACACATCAGCAGCAATTGTGTATCCACAGAAAAGGGGGTTGATCATTTATCATGAAAAATGAGTTTCTGTTGTAAAAAGGTTGTTTTGTGTTAGCATGACAAATACGCTATTTTTTCTTCTTTTCTCTTCCCTGTAGACATCCCGTAAACAAACCCATAATATCAGTTAGTAAATATAGTAAATAAAGGGTGTGTGTATGTGTGTTGTAAACCCAAACCGAAAAATGTGCACAGGCATTGAATGATTTTTGTCCCCACACAGTTAGAAGTTCAATGTTCTGCGTTTGAGGACAGGTGAAGGAAGTGAGGAAAGCTCATACACGACGAAAAATTTACATACACATAATTCGTTCACTTCGTGCAACTTTGTGTCATCTTTGACACTGGCTTATTTTGTTTCGTGATATATTATTGATGTTTTACTGACAACTCTGTTTCAGCGATTATAATAGAGAAGAAATAACGTTTATTTTAGATTGAAAAATGAAGACAGTTGTCCGGTTCTGGGGTATTATTGATGAAGGTGGTGTTGATCATCGGCACAGAATCAGCAGAACTTTGAAGAAAATGTGTAACCAAATTAAGGCGCTAACAGGGGGAGTAGTGACTCATCAACGTCAATATTATCAATTGAATCAGAAAACAGTTTTATTAGGACTTCTCTTGTTTCAAATTCATACTGTGATGTCCCTCACGTCTAAATCTCAATATCAACAGGATCAAAGTTACCGTCAAAGAAATACAGTTTTCCCCGATAAAGTAGAGTTTAGTGGCAAGGGCAAGCTCAAATATGTTTGGGGCGATGCGCTAGCAGATCCGAAAGCAATGGGACCGGATGGAAATCCGTATCCGTGGTAAGTATCCTTAGCCTTGTCAATCTTCAGTGAAGTGAATACCAATGTTTCTGTCAACCGGTTTGATTTATATTCTTTAGGGATCTCGCTTCCAAGATTGCCTCAAAACAACGTAATCCTAGAACTTTGTTCGCGGAGGAGTTTGGTGGCGCTGACATTGGTTTAATTAATCCTGAAACAACTCGTCAAATCCTGCTCAAGTCATTTGAAGCGCAAGAATTTGGCGGAGGAGTGAGCAGTTTCTTTGGATCTTTATCTCACAGTCATCATCATCACCATGCCCACTCTGTCAATGACGCACCCTCCTTTGATGACAGTATTAGAAAAGCTCGTTCCAGCGACAGACAGGGACATGCGTACACTATTCGTAATCGAGGAAATAAGCGCGTTGCCGCGGTAACAGCACCTGCCAGTGATAATAATGAACAGGAAGGTCTAGATAAGCCTCCCGTCTCCACTTCTTCACCCCGTCCTCCATCACAATCGTCAACTCCTATGACGGGAGCCGATGGAGATGCACCAAGTGATGGGGGTTGTGTACCTTCCAGACTGTGCCCGTCAACGCGGCAATAAAACTGTTAAAATATTCTTTATTGTTATCCTTATAGATTATATGCACACCTATTGTGTATCATCGTAAGCTGCAATTACAATGCATGCGTATATTATTATGTTGTGCTGTGGCTGTGACACGATTTACATCCCTTTTTCTAGGTTACAGTATGGTGTGATACAAATATAAACGATTTTTCTCAGGACTACACACGATTTTCTGAATGGCTTAATTTTCCAGTTGCATTTAGGTCAATATTTGCAGTTGAACCCAAATCTATGCACGTTTATTTTTAATGTTGGAAAAGTTTCTACCTAAAATTCATAGTTACATAATATTTAACTGTATACTATTTTTATAGATTTGGAGAGCATTTCTAATTTTCTACAAAACTTCATTGCGAAAAGTCTTTTATTTTCAAAAGTAGACCAAGTATGACAAATATCTCGAGTTTTAATACTTTTAATGGTTTTTCTTTCTAAATTTTGAGTATGTTTCACAATGCCCCATTTACAAGTTTGAGTAAGATCCTCCCTGAGATTTAGCGTTTACAATCACTACAATAAATGAATGTGTAGAGTTATTACCGGTAACACGAATTACCTACTTTTTACTCATGATCTTTCGTGTGAACTGTCTCTGCAGACAAAAAGAGTCGTGTCGCCTACCCAATTATATTCAAAATAAGTTTTATTGCTTTGTTGCCTTTTTTGTAAAAAAACAAGTCAATATACTCAATTTTTTTCCTATTTTCATTTTTTATAGAACTTCAGAATGTGATGTGATTCATGGGGAGTGTGTGCAAACATACCTACCCTATCTATTTTTGGTAATTCCGTTGGGTCCGGTGACACTTACAGGTAAGGAAAATGGTAGTTTCGTGTTTCCTACCTCAACAAATGACGTTGTTTTTATTATTACTTTGCATTCTTTTTGAATACCATTAAGAACGTTACCACCTTTTAGTGTTATTATTATTCAATGAACTTCAATGAACCTATTTACAGGCCAAGATTACGTCCTCGTCGAGAGTGGTTGTGTCTGTAGGCCTAAATACGCAAGTAAACGGGATGAGACTCCGCAAATACCGTTTATCCAGGTGTATAATACTACCAAGGAAAGACGGACTCACCAAGGTTGACCGGTATAAATGAAAGGGAATACAGGCAGAAACAGATCATCATGAAAGATCATTGTTCAACAGTCTAATGGAACCTTTAGAATAATAGGTGGAGTTAAAAATAAAATGGGAAAATGAAAAGCATACATTCCAGTCAACTGGATAACACTTTTAAATGGACTACATTATTTTTTGTAATTAAAATGTATGTGTATAATGTTAATACATAATGTCTCGGTTTTAGTGTTTTAAAATATACTTATTTATCTATTGAAGGACACGACAGGTAATATTATTATTAGCATTGATGGATACGGTATGTATGTGTATGAAATGAATATATAGAATATGGATTATTACTTTTATATTAAAGAATGAAAGTTGGCCAAGATAATAATTATGAGTCCTAAGTACATAATGTTATCAAACAATAGTAGTCAGTGTACAGTACAGTGTAATTTTATGACCATGTTCTACTTACTCCACCGTTAATAATATATATGGCCAGAATGTTTGAAACCAATGCAAAAAGGTTATAGACTGAGGTCAGAGGTGGAAAAATATGTAGTTTTATGTAATGTAGTGGAATATTGTCAAGTCTTGAAAAGTTGTGTCAGAAATATCATTTTTAGTTTGATAATAATAATAAATTAAATTCTTTAAAACTATTTTCTGAAAGGGTTAGTTTTTTTGACTTGCGTTTTTTTGTATGGCTAATCGATTTTTAGTATGAATAATTCTTTTGCTAATTGGGATGAACAGCTTTTGCTTTGACAGCTAGAGTTGTTGTGTTTGTGACTTGTAGAAGGACAGTAAAAATAACTTAATTGTCGTTTATTTCTTGGTCATACTAATCGTAAGGACTTATTAGTTTGTTCCACCTTGAGTATTCAAAACGCATTATTAGATTAGTGGTCTAGAGCTGCAATCAGTCTGATTGCAAGTTG
>JAHZNB010001313.1:0-11612 GCA_027744295.1 Callyntrura guangdongensis
CTGCTTCTCCTGAGCTGAGAGCTCTCGTACTCGTCCAAATGGTAACGGCTCGGGCAAATGTAAGCGTGAACGGTCCGGTTCCATTTTGTAGAAAATCGTATACAGCTTGCTCGTTCAAGTCACGCTCTGGCAGAATAGAAATTGGCTTGTCGATAAGAAAAGGTCCTATAAACAGGGTTGTTAAAGATTACATTTTAAAAGTCAAGATTACTTATAAGAGATTACATTGCCAAAAATACAACAGAAAATTACTGATTACAGCGCCAAAATCAAGGATGTAGTAAAATATATGTAACATCCTTGGCGAAAATATTGAAATTATTGATTACAGATTACATTGAAAAATTACATCGCCTTTGATTACGTAATCAGATTACATTTCAACTTACAGAATACATTTCTGTATGATTTTTTACTGTTTGATTTGAGATGGTTGACGAACGGTTTACACTTTCAATTTAGACACTGAGAACGACAACGACTGTTTACTGTAATCAGCAATATGAATACGATTACTTTAAAACCTGCCTATAAATGTTCCAACGTGGTCCTGTTAAGAAAGGAAAAATTAGATGTCAATCAAGAGACCTTCGTTTTATCGAGGTATATATGCATGTCTTTTAAAACTTCAACGTACCTGAAGATTCCTTCCCACTGGAAGATTGGCTCGCACAGGAATCTACAATCAGAAAAAATTGTTTTAGAAAGTTACAACGACCAAGGAAAAGTTTAAAATCTGGGTGTATACCTTTAAATCATTAAGCTCTTGTTCAACCCCTATTCCGGATAACATTAAAATCTTGGGAGTTCCAATCGCTCCTGCGGTTAAAATCACTTCCTTGTTTGCTTTGGCCACTTCGATTTTACCAAATCGTTCATACTTAACTCCAATCGCTTGATTAGTGCCACTTTCAAACAGAACCTTTCCACCAAAAAAATAATTTATGAGCAACTTAATGCAAAATTTGCTAGTTAGTATGTATATCACAATATTCACAATAATAAAATATTCAAATTACCCTAATGACTCGGGCGTATTTAATCACTTTAAGACTTGGTCTATTTCCAATTATCGTGTCAATGAAGGCGTTATAGGATGTCACTCTCCTTCCCATTTTTTGCGTATAAGATACCACATCACCGATTGCTTAAAATTTGTAGTATTTATTTATTATTACTAAAGTAAACGAAAAGTAAACTGTCTTGTCACATTGTGCATTGTATATCTTACAGTTGTAGAATGGTGCATTTATATCTCCTTTTGGTATTGACGCCCATTCAAGGGCTTCTAGAAATTCAGGTACCATCGGCGAAATTGGCGGTGGTCGAACAGGTAATTCACCGTCTGAGCTATGGAACTTAGCTGTAAACGTGCAATATATTTTTGTTTTTTTCATGCAATTTATGTGAAAAAAATCGAGTATTTAATTAATGTCTTACGATTCACTGATGGCCGTATTCCTTTCGTGTTCTCGCAGTTATCGCAGTACCCCTCTGAACGTCGAAAATAAGGGACCAAATTTTTATACTTCCATCTTTTAGTGCACCAAAATAAAAAAATTATCAGTACATATCTGGCATTTAGTAGCATCGTGTTTAGATTTTCATTGAAGCTAACTAGCATATTGTACCTTTCATCGTTTGTAAAATAACTCCACAAATCGTAATCGAAAGGGTGTCCACGAATGTAAACCATAGCGTTTAGAATACTACTACCTCCTAACCCAAATCCCGAGTTCCACAAACTTTGCTATAAATTGGAAAAGAAAGACATGTATCAATTTACTGGCCCATAAATCAGTTGTCCTGTAATATTTTGTCTTTGCTTACGCGATTATTGCATGCGAGGCAAGAAGAATTTTGTGGGACGGTCAAATAACGATAGTCCACTTCCGGTTTTGATAACATTGCTGATTCCAGGCCAGGTACTACGGTTAGAGGATTTGGCTCTCCGCCCCTTTCAAGAAGAAGTACGCTAAAATGTTTTGATAGCCTATTATGGAAAATACACAGTAGTAATTGATTAAATTAGTTTAAATTCATCAAAAGCGTTTTATGATGACTCAGTTTCCAATTTTTTATACCGATTTGCAACTAGGCTCCCAGCAGTCCCTGCACCCACTGTTAAGACACATAAAATTCTTATTACATGTCATTCTTCGGGTTAGTATTTGCGCATGCATCAAGCGAGAACAAAGGAATCGAACAGTATACCACTGACCACATCTCTGGGAGCGAGTAGATCATTTTTGGTTTCGGCAAATGTCAATGTCTGCAGTTCAGTTTTCACTTTAAAACAAATTGGGTCTTTAACTCCGCGTTATGCCATCCCTAAACTGACCGAAACCAACAATGATATTTTTACCCCTATTCCATGAGGGTGGAAGTGGAGACATGGTAGTGGTTCCTGTGTACTCCTCATTAAAAATACAAAGCTGGCCCTGAACGTGTAACGACAACCCAATGTATATTTTCACACAATGAGAAAATACACTGACTTTCGTTTTCCTACATTGGGCATGTACACATATTATACACACTTGTGTGAGCAATCAGTCAATATTACTCACCAACAATAAAATCATAAAATTGATCTGGTGGCTTGTTTGAATTAGAATCCTTGGCAAGGACAAAGTTATTGTATTCAGTGCTTTTATCGGTATAAAAGAAAAGCGCAAGCAGCATCGGCACAATATTCACGACACCTACAGATAGAATAAAAATTCGTAAAATTATCAAGAAGTCGTAAAGATGAGCGTGCTCATTTTTAGTAAATTGATAGGAAAGCTATCTAACCGAGATATATTGGCGCAAACCACCCGATAAAATTTTGTAGGCCCAGACCCACTCCAAGTTTAATTATTATCGTGTCCATTTTCCGGCTTGTTATTATCCCACCCCACAAATCACTGGACCACTTAACACCTGCAGCACTTCACCTACTTCCTGTTTCTATATTTTTTTCTGTCGATACAACACCAAAAAAATCTGGTAATGATACGTATTCACACTTATTATCTCAACCCTTACCTATCACTACACACGCCTTCCTAATTACCTAGCCACTTTCAACATTTGTGAACAAACCATGAGACTAAACCGACGACAGGCACTTCTGTACGCATCGTGCACAGAAGCACAACTAGAAGGCAAAAAGCTTTGCAGTCGTTGAATTTGAAAGAGAAATTCTAATCAATATCTCGACTACATTCACACTACGAGGTAACGTCGCCGCCAAATTGCTTAAATCTATTGATCATTTTTTTGATCAAGCAGTTACAGAAATCGCTGCTACTGCTGTAAATGCTTGATACTTGTAAATTTTGCAAGTCAGCAGAGCGCAGTGATTAATTTGCTCTGTCAAGTGTGGAAGATAATCATAACACGCGGTTTGCCTTATATTTATATTACCACACAGAGACAATAATATACATTACCTTCACCTTTGAAATGTACTATTCGCCTGATGCACAAGGATGATTATGATTACAACACGAATTACTCAACAATAGAATCGTTCACGAGGAGGGACGAACGTTGACTGAATTCAACACTACAAGATTGAGCCTGTGCCTTTGATTTTCATGAGGAAATGGAAGCACGAATTTAAAAAAAAGATCTAACACTAATGATAAGGAAGGATATATAACGCAGTGTTTAACAAACTATATGTTTCTTCCCCAAGCGGTAGTTGTAAACTTGAAACGGTTAGGAATAAATAAAAATGAGCAATGGTAAGAACTTTCAAGCAATGGTAGAAAAGTAATACTCACCATTCAGCATTACCTTTTGGTATATTTGGTATTGATAGACTGATGATTTGTTTTTTTGTGAGAAAGTCAGCATAAAAGACGGAGAGTCCGTTACGTGACGAGTTTGTAGTTTGCGTTACTGCGTATATACGAATGAGCTTGTTCATTAGGTTAATTTTTTTGTATCAAAATTAAAATCGTAAAAACGTTTTAGCGCAATATAAAAAGATGTTTAGTTGTAAAAAAAAGTACCCTGCTAGTCATAAATTGGTTGAATAGGTAAAAAAAAGTTTACGCTCGCCCTCGCAATGATCAAACCTGGGTACTTATACGCACTACGTGCATAGGTACATTCAATCTTAAGGTATATATTCATAAAATAAACTGCATCAATGGTCATCGGAGGTACATGACATAGGGGTTAGCAAAATTATAAAACAAGTGATGCACAAAAATATGAAAATGCCTAAGACTAATTAAATTGTTTGTCTTATTCTCAGCCTTTTTATTCGCAGTGGTATAGGTAAAGAGGTATTAAGATGGTATTATTATAAGGGATGGCGGTGAGTTGGTAGTTTTTTGGCTCGTGCCGTGTCATTGTCTACTTTGTACTCATACCTACTTCAAAAATCCCCATCGGTGTATTGTGTAATACCCCATAAAATCCAAATTCAATATGCATATCAATACAACATATTATGATATGATAATATATGTTGTACAGTTTGTACAATATTTTAAACTACATTTATCAATATTCATTTTCTGTATTTACAATTACAACAAAACAAATTGTTGTAATTGGTGTGGTTTAAGCTAAATGAGCGTAAGTATTTTTGTCTTGTGGAGTATAAATCTTTATAAAAGCCTCGGCAAGTCGTGCTATGTACATTTGGAAGGTTTAGTATATTTGTCTCTGAAATGTTCAAGTTATGAGCAAGTACGTATAACGCTTGTCTGTGTATGTACCATGCATGAGTAACAGTTACAAGGTGTATGCAGAAACATAAGGTACATGTTCATTTTTCATTAAAGCGGAAATTTAACAGGCAAACAATACCAATTGCTTGTATTTACAAATACTTGTTACATAATATGTCGTCGTTGCAAGTGCTTCAAAATAGTTTCCTTACAAAACTGCATTTCCGTACATAAACTGTCTGATGTCCATGCTGTAAGTCAGAGTAGTTTGGTTGGTACGAATACGATTTTTTCATGATTGCATGTTAGATTTCTTTTGTAGAGATAACATTAAATGTTGTTTTTGACATAGAAAATAGAATGCATTGTTGTGTGGTAAAGATAGACATCATGACGTATGAAATTAATGACGTTTTTTTGTATGTGGCATGTTTCAGATGTTCTAAAATAAATGCTTACTTCTTTAATGTTCAACATAACATAGCAGAAGTCAAGAAAAATGCCGACACATTTTTTCAGAATGAACGCAGGTCGCAGACACTCAGACAATTGCAATGTTGTAACAGGATTTCCTACACAAAGGAAAGAACCTTTTGTATGGTGTTGGTTTGCAAGCTGCCTACCATAAAAATTTGACAATGTTCAACAAATTGAATAGTTTTGGCAGCATCTTTCAACCTAAAAACGTCGGATGTTGATGTTGGGCATGGAACAATCCTTGTTATACATGTTTATGGTAATAGAATTGTGAGTTGTGCAACTACTTCCAACTACTGTGTTCCTCATTCGGAAGTAAAAAATTAGTCTTTTGTACCATTTTATAATTTAATTACTTAGTGGTAAATCTTCTATCTTATCGGATATACATTATCTTTTCTACTAGAAGACCACTTCATTCATTAATACAAATTGCCGTTTAATTGGTTACATTAAGTTAATATAATTGTAAACATGTGAAGCATAAACCTGAACAAAATTTGTAATTATAACCTGTAATTATTTTTTATGCTTATACAGCTTGATATTTGATGCTTTTGTATTTTATTTATAGATATGACGTGGTCGTGGTCTTAATTTAGGCAGAGAAGGTAGCAACCACAGTTTACTATTCCTAATTTTATCAATGAAAATGACAAAGTCATAACTAACTAAGTTCATTTCGCATTTTTTATTCTAATTTTTTTGTTTATTTATCAGATAATCTGATGCAATTAGGGACATTAGATTCACCTGGTCTATCCATTCTTATTTACCTGGTTTTGTAACACTATTTCTAATACATACCCCATTTAGATAGCCATTTAAAAAATAATATCATATTTGTCCTAATGCTCCTAATAGTTTGTACTTTGGTTAGAAAAGTATTTTGAAGATGGAGAGCATTAATGGAATGGAATGAACAGAATAGAATGGAACAGCTAAGAAGAGCTAAAAATTGACGCAGCAGAAAATCCCATGCAAAAGATCTGTCTGCATTTTGACCTTATGATCTTCCGCATTGCCATTGACAGGAGAACATAATTAGAATATGGCCAGTATTCACACGTCAGAGCGGAATCTCAAAACTTACTGAATAAAAAAATCTGATGTTTATGAAACAGCCTGACTATATTTATGCAAATCCTCATTACCATGCAGAGGCTGAATTAAATTTGTCTTTGATTTAATGTCAATGCTGACTGAGGCTGGGAATAAACTAATTCATTCTATTGTATAATGAGTTTTTGGGCAGATTCAATTGCTCTGCTCCCGAAAATTAGCAATAATATTAACGTGACTGAATTTCAAAGATTGAAGAGGATGTAGCATTGCAATAAAACTGTAAATAAACTATTCCTATAATCACGGTAATATGCAGCAGCTATGAAGTAAAAGTTAGAGTTTATTGGCATTTTCAAATTTTTGTTAACTTACAAATACAGTTCGTTTAATACATTTAAACAGAGCTTTCTACTTAATAGATAATTTTAATTAAAGGATAACTTAATTAAGTAGTTGTGACATATGTATATCTTTATGCATTTTATGCTCTGCAACGTAACGGTTGGCTAACGAACGATGTTGACTGTGGTTCAGGTTAGGTAACACTCACGCGAGGTGCTTTGGTGTATTGTTTACGCGGTACCTAAAACGTATTTATGTATGTAATTTTTGAGCATGGCCTCGCATTGTTGTAAATTGTAAATGACTGGTTGGCATGTTCTGCTCATCCCGAAGCTAAGCTGTAGACTTTCGATCTAACAAACCTGGAAAATCATGTTTTGTCTCTTCATATGTTTGACTTGTAAAAACAAAAAGAGAACCAGGAACTACCGATCTCGACTTTCAACTTTATTGTTCCGTTCCATCTATGTATCTGGAATTGGACTGGACATGACATGATGAACAGAATAAAGTTCCGTGGTTACTTTTAAAGTCAGCAATACACCATTTGAGCACAAAATTTTGAAAATTGAATTCATTGGCAAATTGATAAAAAAGTGACGACTGATCTGATTCCACCAAGTTGTTGAATAAGCAATCTAACATTTTTCAGTTCCAGATTACTGGGCCAAATCAGAAATTTGTTTATATTACATTACACACAACCTAGAAATATCAAGGTTTGAAAATGGACTTCAGCAACCTGCCACCAAACCACGGGTAAATAAACGCTTCTAAAATAAGAAACACGTAGGTTTACTTGATACTGGAATAGTTTTACAAAATAATTGCTCCATGTATTATATAGAGGTGCCTTGGGCGACGTGTGGTTTCGCGGACTATGCAAACCCGAACACTTTCTGTCCGCCCTCAAAGACGATTTTTGGATTTTAGTAGCCGGTTGCATGATGAAATACATCCGACTAGAGAAAACTGACAACGGATTGTCGTACAAACCAAGAGTTGTGAAGGCATTCAATCATGGTGTCGACGGGGTGGCGGCCGTTTGTGGCAGCCAATACAAAGATGTTTACGCCTTGGCTGAAAAACGAGCTCGGCCAAGGATATTTATATTTCAAATTCAAAAAACAGATCGCGGAGAACTAGAGCCTAGATATATGCACTCATTAAAACGTTAGAGCTCCCACCACCTGAGCAAAAATACTACTGGAAAATATGTATGATATTTCAACAGCGTAACTTGCTTGCTTAATCCATTTAACAAGTTTTTTTGTACAGGTGTTCATTCATGGGATATCAGATCAATGCATTTTATAACTAAAGAGCTTTTTGTGATACTCACTGGCGTTCCAACATTCAACGTTGTTCTCTTGAAATGGAGCACTAACGAGGAGCTTATGAACCAGTTCTGCCACTTCACCAAATTTATTTTCAAGTTTAATTATCAAGTACATTACCCTCAAGAAAATTTGTTATTCTTTAATAAATATGAGCGCACTGTCCATTTAACATGATTGTGTCTTTGTTCCTTGAATTTTTCAGTCCAACTAACCCCTACAACTGGATTGAATACGGACAGGAACACCTGTATGTATATGAAAACCCATCTTCTGTCAATCGTACTGACGTGATAAGAACAGCAGTAAATCTGCCCTCGCGGACATTTCAGTTTGATCACGCTGACCCGTATATGGGTCGACCTTTGGCGACTAAAATTGTGTCTGCCTGTTGGACAGTAACGGGAGAGTGTTTTTTCTTGGACAGCCAATGTGGAATTCACCAGGTATACGTGAATAATAAATATATTTGCATGTAATTTGTACGCACCAAATATTGTATTATTAATATTATAATTTTATTAACGGTTAGTACAAACTTTGCGTTTTTATGTGTTCAGTACCTACCAGAAGAAAAGGTTCTAAAATGGATTTGTTCGCTTAGTCATACATTCTTAGGGACAGAGGTTACACAGATAGTACCTTATTCTAGTGGGATTGCGGCAATAACAAACGATGGGTGGTTTTTGGTAAGAATAACCAGCATTGCACTTTGAAAAACGTAAATTACGCACCGTTGTAGATAAAGAAATAACAGCTTACATCCCCCCTGGCATTTTTAGTATTATGGAGAAATAATACCAGGTGGTGTTTTGGAAGTGCAAACGGCGTATAAGCTATCGTCTAACGTGATCCGCTACATTCACTTTCCAGAGAACCCAGAGACATTTTTTGCCATTACCGAAAGTGTAAGTTGATAAGGTTGAGTAATTTATGGCGTTTGGTGAATTGCAGTTTCGTTAGAGTACAGTTTTTGCTCCTTAGAAAGGCATGGTTGAAGGCGTGTCGCAAGGTTTACTTCGCGACGCATTCGCAGTCCCAGACTTGATGTTTGCTCACATCCTAAGTTGTTGCTTTGTGGAGCCTCTTTCTGATTATATGGTGGTGGTTACAAAGTTCGGGAAGGTTGTTGTTTTAGAGTGTGAAACTGGAGAACCTGTAAGTAAAAAGTTAGAATACAACCAGGATTATTGCTACTATTGTTTATTACATTATGCAAAACTCCTCCAACACCTTGCATTGTAGATTTCCAAATGGAAATTACCATTTCAAGTTGTGGGAGTCGCATGTCACCCCGTTCTCCCTTTTCTGTTTTGTGGTACGACATATGGATGTGTGAATGTTTTGGATATTAGAAATTTAAAAACACCAAAACTGATTAATCGAAGGTTTTTAACAAGAGAGCCAAATCCAGGTATCAACAAATATTGAGGGCATTATTGACACACCACCGTACAATTCATTATGGTGTATTGTCATCGATGCCTGATAATTTAAATTACACGCTTTTTTTATTTTCTAGAAATCACAAAATTCGGATTTGTATCTCAAGGACGTTATGTGATATCTGGAGATACCGTTAATAACCGTATTTTTGTTCAATATGGTTATCCATTCATGTCATTTGATTTTCTGGACACAGCAAAAGTTCCTGTAATAAATTACAACTTTTGAACCCAGGCTCAGATATCGTACATCAGTGTGCCAGGTTGTGGTAAAGATGAAAATCGCTTCCAAGTTTACATGAGTGGGAAAAGTTCTTCTGATGAGGGTGTTGTAGCATTTATCATCAATTTTCATATTCGTAATGATCGCCTTATGGTTGTGGCGTCACAAATTGTGGACCAACCAGTGACAACAATATGCATGAGTCCGATGAAAAAGTATTTGTATGCTTTTTATCCCGTAAAGAAAGGACTTGGTGTGGTTTCATTTTGCGACGATGTAAGTCAACTCCCAGTAAACGGGGAAGAGTATTTGGATACTACAGAAGTTTCTGATTGATTGAATTTATTTTCTGTAGAACCAATGGCTAAACCTACAGGAGCCTGAATACTATGTAGAAAATCGTTTGAAAACTGACGTTCTCTTTATGGTGTTTCACGGTACCAAATTGTACACATTTACGGAAGACGGTTACATTCAAGTGCATGAAACGCCAATCATACCTAAAAAGAAAATTCAGTTACCTATGGTGTTAAGCACACTGACAAAGATTCAGACTCACTGCTTCAGTGATCGGGGTATAAGGGAAGGCGTTGTCAGTTTGGACGGTAGTCAAGTGATTGCTTTGGGTCATGATGGCACCTTTTGCCGAGTTCGTGTCTTGTAAGTATTTGCTGTAATTTTTAAAATAAAAATGACCTAACATATAACACTGTGCGTGTTTTATTCTGTTTTACAACAGTTCAAAGCCAAAAGAGCCGGATTGGCAGACTTTGGGGTACGACCGTTCCAAGTTAATCGATTACCAAGTTGGAACGTATTTAATAGACCAAGAGTTCTACAAGGCTGGCGAAGAATTTATGGATAGGATTGCAGACATTAAAGTGAAAATTGATCAACAAGATCCTGTCAATTTTTATATGCCCGGAGAGGAAACTTCCGACGAAGAAGAAGAAGAAATTCTTCCAACGGCTGAAACTCCAAAAGTGGCAACGGTTGGAGAGAAGTTTAAATACGGACCTAGAAAATCGTTTAAAGGTACGATTACAAGAAAAAAACACCATAAGCACGATGTCAAATTTGATGAAGAGCATGCCCCCGAGGAGGATGTCGGTAAAACAGAATCTATTTTGCTGGAGAAGGAGGTCAAAATAAAAAAACGCGTAACGATAACTGGCATTGAGGGCACGGTGAGTGGAGCAGATACCACGAAAGTCGACGATATCTCTTTAAAAGATACGTCAGGGAGTGATGAAAAGAAGACCGGAACTGAACTTACCACTGCGACAGGAGCTTCAGAGAAATCTGATGTGACATCAACTATGGACCCGGTAACAATTGCAGGGGACATCACGGATATTTCAATGTCAACAGCAGAACCGCCCACGACTACAGACGGTGAAAAACTTGGTGAAGAAAGAAAGGATAATGTGTCAGAAACGGAAGAAGTTAAAAAAGATAGAATGTCAATTTCAGTCGACACAGAAGGATCGCCAAAGGACGAAGAAATTGTTCCTGACGCTACAGGTCAAAATCCCAATGTGCATGGTGCTGAAAGACCCAGCATTGCAGGTATTGAAACATGGCATGTCTGCCACCTTAAAATTATTTACAAGATTACAACCTACAAAAGTTTTGATTTTCGTTTGTTGATAATGTATAGGAAGTATATTTTCCGGGGCAGCTACCCCAAAAGATGGTTCAACAGAATCAAAATCAACGGGATCCGATGGTGCAGATGACACGATTGCGGATGTTCTCCACAGTACATCAGCAAGTCAGAAGATAAAACCAGAAGTTCCGACAAGCATTTTAATGGAGCCCCCTATCAAGGTTGATGAGGTTAAAAGCATCACAGAAGCTACACCTCAGCAGGTATCGACTGCGGACGAAACCTTCAGGCGTCCATCAAAATCCCGGAAAACATCAAAATCTTCTGGCCAATCTCGAGTTTCTCCAAAGAAAAAACTGAAAACGGGAGAGTCGTCTGTTGTGCAAAAATTGCTTTCAAAAGTACAAGACACTGTGGTCGCCCCTGAGCCAAAACCAGAGT
>JAHZNB010001314.1:0-20284 GCA_027744295.1 Callyntrura guangdongensis
GCTCCTCACTCGCAATTTCAATTAACAATTAATAACTTCAAGGAGTTAACCAACCCACTCCGACAGACTACGACGACACAATTGAATATTCAGTTATTGTAAGTATTTTACTACAAGATAGACTGTGCGTTTGACGTTCATCTTTTGCTGATCTGCACGTTGCACATTTACATACTTACAAATGCTTGTATGTATATTTATTCCGCATAACTATTTTGGATGATACGACACATCATAAGCGTGTTGAGAAAAAATATGATGCTGTGATGTGCTAATTCTTGGCTGTTTATTACATAAGTTGTTTAATTTACAAACTGAAAAGGATACAATGACTGGGAATATAATGTTTTTCCGAACGACCTTTGAAAATAGGTACGCAATGTTTTGAATTTCTTGTTTCTTGTTCTTTTGAATCTTGCTTAAAAACTTGTCGAATCGATCTTCAGTCGTGTGTCATATTATTACTCATGTCGTGAATGTATGTAGGCATTACCTAACTTAAAAATGAATTTGTAATTTTTGCTTGCGTTGGGTCAATACCTATACGGTACGGTAAACAGCATAGCATTATGAATGAACATGCCCACTTGGCTTTATTTTTGTAGGTTTAAATATTTTTCGTCTTGTAGTTGAAATTCATAAATGGGAAATTGGTAATTATTATTAAGCATGTTGTTGATGATGTTCGAAATGTTGCCAAACTTAAAATTATAACGTCATTATTAACATCATTACTTCCAACGGAATTTTACTTCACACAAGCACAATTCACTTGTCAATTCACAATTCACAACGTACTAATAATATAGTTGTATGACATCCTTCCAAAAGATAACAAGCAAAATGGTGCTGATCCATGTAATAACGTAAATGTCTTTTTTTAAATACAGATCTCTGCTGTTTATTAAAGATCCATACTAAATTAAAATTATCCTGTAAATTCGTAAGTCGGTGTAGCAGCTTCAGCTTTTTTGGATGCTTGTGGTGCGTGAATAATGCACAAAAGAAATTGACAGAGATAAATGTTCGTATGTTTAAAGCGAGCAGACACGATGATGATGATTATGTTCACGTCGTCACTCTCATACTTCCGGGCACTATAAGTAGTCAAAAAGTGTAAGAAAAGATGTGTTGATGTAATGATGTCGTTTTTGTTGCATATTATGTTATTGATACATACTTACACTGTGTAACCTGTAACCTATGTAGACACACAGATATTTATGTAAAGCGGGGTCGCTCATTTCAGTTTGATCTCTCCCCACGCCATCATTTTGTGCGTCACTTTTTATAAATATATCTCTTTTAAGGGGACAATTTAAAATACCTTAGGGAGTCATAATGCACAGCATGTCGAAGTGAAAGACGAAGAAAAGGGCAAAAGGGTCGCCATTTTAAATAAAATCATCTTTAAGAAATGTCGTGCGTGGGTTGACGTTCATTTTATGATGGTCATCATTATCATCATAATCATCATCACAGATTGCAGCCCTCTGCTAATTGTACAAACCCCTCAACGTCGTTTCCATTGTGTTGCGTTAGGAAAAGAGCACATTGTTGTCTCTCTCTCTCTTTTGAAATAGGTTATTGGAGATGCCCTGATGTTGAAAGTAGGTAGTCGAGTTAGTTTGTTTGAATTTTCATACATACATTTTCATCGTTCAATTCAGCAGGTTTTCATGTGTCATTCTCTTGACGATTATTATGATACGATATGATCATCGTTACACGACAAAAGCACTCGTAACATACCTTTTACCCTTTTACCACGGAAGAGGAACTTTATGGGGGTCGGTAGACGAACCACCAAATAATAAAAAGCGCAAAGCACTTTGGACTTACCAGTACAATAAATAAAATGAAATAAATTCAACGAATGAGCGTATCATCAAGATCCTGTTGCTGTTCATTGGTTATCCTCGTAAAAGTTGTTCTCTGGCATTTTATTTTGTTGGCTTGATTTCTTATGTGGGTGCTGCTGTTGCTTGTAAGAATGTGTGATCATCATAATCGTGCAAAAACAATGCATTCTGTCTCTTTTTGCTATAGTTTATTATTTGCCACAGTACAATGTTACTACTGCACTGTTTACTTTTATTATTAACAGCGTGAATGAAGTAGCATAAAAAAAAATACGGCAGAACACAAACAGACTTTTAGGGGCTAGGGACACAAACAGTGACACGAACATACTCGATAAGCTCAGCATGTTGTCCCTGTGTCCAAGCAGTATATATTATAGTAATGTTTTCTGTACTTGTGACTCCCCAATGTCTAACATGCATATTATAATATTATTATATGCGCACACTCTTATTTTGTTTTTATTGAGCGATATAAAGAACAAAAATGTCATCAGGAATAAAGAGATGGGACATTGGAGAGAGTTTTTGTTTTATTCTCAGCTTCTTTTTTACAATTTACCATTTTGACTTAATCTGCCCCCTGATTTTCCGTGTGTAAATTGTGTAAACACACGTCCCTACCTGCCTGCCTGCGTCCCTATCTTATCTACCTCTAAGAAGCTTTTTCTAAACTCATGTCACATTCCGTCTCTGTCAATAGTCGATTGGATCACCGTTGTATCATAAATCGTGAAAACAATGTTAACCACAAAGAATGAATGATGCTGACATGATGCTCGCTTAAAGGCTTTACTTTTTAACTTTTCTGACATGAGCTGCTTAATAATAGCGGCTTGTTCCTTTTTAAATATACATTGAGTGTGCTTTAATAACATTTTGTAAATGGTGTAATAGGTATCCTCATATAACATACTTCATAGATATTATTATCTTCCCTTTCAAACCAAGGAGAAGCTCTTGTATATGCGAACTATTTTTGTGTTAGTTAGTATGCGCTATGCAGCTTGCACATGTATACACCCCAAAAAGTAAACATTACACACTTCCCTTTTACTAGCTTATTGTTTTAACGATGGGATGGGAGTTTTTGGCTTTTCTAGGAAGATGACCACTTGAGGTGGTTATATGGCGGTGGCAGTGTTTGTAGTGTAGTAATATGCTGTTGGTAATCCCAATCACGAGGCGAGTGATTGTGTAGAGGAGAACGGCATTACACTTTTAAGCAATTAAGTGCACATGGCAGAAACATCGAGCAACAAGAAAATAATAGGCTACAGCACAGTAGAGGCTGGGGTATACAATATTTTTTACTGTATAGATACAATGGCACTACTATAAACAGACATATATTACTGACAACGACGATGATGATGATGCGTGTAAAAAAGTAGTACATATTCTTAAAAATTGTAATGTATGCACATAATAATTTAAAAAGGTACTCTCGTCAGGATGGAAAGACGTATTAATAATAATTATAAAACTGACGATCGAAAAGCAGGTGGTGGCAGGGGTAGTAGTACAACTTATGTAGGACCAAATTATTAATGATATGCCACGCTTAAAAGGCATAATGGTAATAAATGACCATGCCAAGTGGTTATGTAATAGCAGCTCTGCATTTTAAAATCAATCTTGCTTCAAGTCTCAACTCATCGTATAATATTTCAGCGCAATACACTGAGCAACGAAAAAACAATGAATTTTCCCCTTCTTAAGTGTCTTGTAGTGAAAGACAAGAGAGACGTCTTAATTACAAATTATCGTCGATATAATGACAGGAGCAGATACGTTGTCGTCTGCGTAAGTGTGTCTACTTCTTTAAAAGACAATTATGAGTGCATATTGTGTAATCGAGTGAAACGAAAAGGTGCAGAGAAATGTCACATGGCTCGTGGAATGATAGCAGGGATGATGATGACGCTGATGATGGAGACGTGATAATGAATGCGCCTTCACTTTGTTTACCACAGAAACTTCTTTATACTATATCTCTACTACACAAGCAATTAGATAAAACATACACAGTTTTTAGTGGTACATCGTGATGTGTACTGTATGTACTCAAAGTTCCGACGTCCATATTTGGACAGGACACTAGTACGATTTTGGAGTAGAAAAGGGAGACAGCTAATTTATTCAAGTAAAATGGCAACGATCCATCCATCCTGTCTTATCACTGCTATCACTGAGAGTCAGTGGTCCTTTCTCGTGTAGTCATTGCTGCTGCGGCAGACAACAATCACTGTACCTCTGTAGCTTCTAAGGCTAGCTACAAAAAGTACAAAGTTCAAACATGATGCTTTTGAAAAATTTACCATTTTTTATCTGAGGCGAGATTAGTAAAAGTAAAACAAATTGTATGTGTGCTGCATCCTATGTTAATGCGTATATGACAGTGCAATATGCCATGATTTTTCTTATACGCATATTGTGTAGGCAGTACGCATAAAAGAACACACACACCAAATACCTCACGCCAGTCAACGTACACAATGCCAAGATTGCTATGAATATTGCTGTGTGTGTAATGACAATGATAAGACTGTTGCTCAAGTAAAGTTATAGTTTAGTTTGTTTTTCATTCACGTTTTTTTTTATAAAAAATAAATACCAATTTTGCATAAACTCAACATGTGACATGTGTGTTTTGTACTAGATTTGTGTTGTAACACATGGTTTTTAGTGTGTATACAGTATATAAAAATCAGACTAGACATTTTTTTAATACTTTATCCACGCACAATATTTTACAGTGACATTCCAATTGTTTTGTACCTATTCCACATTGATAATCACCGGGAGCGTTTTTTTCCTTCTTTTTATTGCATTGTGACAACTGATAATTTATTTTCAATTTTGTTTCTTTCAAAATTCGAAAAGGAATTGTTATAGCCTATTTATTTAGTTTTTAACAATCAGACACAGGTATACACAATGCAACATTGTTACACAAGTTGCCACACTCCACGCTGATAAAATATCATTGCATTTTGTGGCTTACACAAGAGTTCCTTATTTTCGTCAGCAAGTCAAAAGTGGATGCGTTTTGTGAGATGATCACCGTCCTCATCATCATCAGTATCATCATCATAAATTTGTCTATAATTCCGTGTGATGAAGAAATGGTGTCAGCAACAATGAAAAAGTAACAGTCAATCCAGAAAACTGCAGCACAACAACAACGACAACAACAGCAACAAACTACTACTTAATTTCTACAAAACTGCATAGCGTTTTTTTATCAATGCTGATTTCTGGTTCGACAAGAAATGTGTTATAAGTGCACACGACACATTTTGTGCATCTACAACCTGATAGAAAAGGAAGAATTTTACCGATTTACAAAGTTGTTTAATTTTATTAGCAGCAGCAGTAGCAACACCAGTAACAGGATCATTAGCCAAACTGGCAGAGTTTTGAATTTTTATTATGTACCCGTTATACATAACAAAAATCCCACCACGACGTTCGTATTAATTGCCCTTATGACTGATTGCGCCAGTGAAGAGATTTCCGGAAATAAGGTAATTTTTATATGACGTGAACTTGGCCGAACTTTATATTTTCTGTTTGTCATCTTCACCTCATTTTTTTCGAGTGCAATGGCGCAATGCTAATCATAACAAAAATATTGCAAATTACAATAATAATAAGGGAACTTGCACTTCTATTTTTCTCTTTTATATTCATTCATCTTTACTCCTCAATATTTCATTGCATGTAAACCTTCTATAGGTATATGTATATCTACCACTAAATGTCATACCCTACTTTTTTTTCTAGCCACTTGCAAGCTACAAATTAAATATGAATTTATTATAATCGTAAAAGTGACAGTGACAAGGGTTTGCGTGCGCCACATATCTCATCAATGCCACAGTAAAACATTGTGCTAGTTACATTCATGTTCACTGCACATTTTAAAATTCCATTTTCAATTTGAAATAAAACAATCGAAGAACTACTCATTGTGATTCCACTACTGGCCGGCTGAGACAAAGAATGGAAGTAGGTAGGTACAAGGGCTTAGAATGATCCTGTATTGATTAGGTATGTTGTACATTTCAACAAATGAGGTAGTTTCAGCGATTAACAACTTTAATGTAAGTATACATTATACACAGGTAGGTATTAGTATTAGCGTGTGCGCTTATCCGTTAAAATGGCAACTGACAAACTTACCTACGATCGAAAATTTGGAAATATAGATAAACCATTGACCATACAGAGGCTTACTATAAGCTGCCAAAAATAAATTCATTGCAAAATTACACCAAAAATCACTTCTCAGAACGTAACAGTGAGCCATATTACATGGATATTTTTTTTGCTTTTACTTGCAACTTAGGTAATACTTGCTACACACATGTGTACATAATTGATAATGCTGTAATCCAAAACTCAATATAAAGCTATACTCTGACCTTAACAATCTAGATACTTTTGCACAGGATTTCATGTTTGGTTTATAGTGAAAAATACCTTGTTTCACTTGTACCTCCACTAGAAGCAGTGCACAATTGACCATGAAACAAAGTCCCCGGTTACAAATTTTAACAGTAGAATTTACCATCAACTGTCATTCTGTTGATGTCCGACAATCGCAGTTGCCATTGTGTCTAGCTAATACCGACAGAGGCAGGCACCACCACAGCCACAGTCACACCATCACGTGGTTACCGCATAAAACCCGTAATTACTAGTTTATTTTACTATGCTATCGTTATTAAACAGGTACTGTCTATTATAATGTTCTACAATGAGATGTAGATCGGCATTTTTCTGATTCTAATCATCGTCATCGATTTACCACTTGGCCACACTCGTAGTAATGGCAAGACCAAATTGCAGCTGCAAATGCCCTCCATTGTTATACCGCGCTGCCATCGAATGTACGTTGTTTACTGTAGGTATCTTTTTCGCATAAAATAAGAAAAAAAATGAGTATTGTGTTGGTACTTGGTTGGTACTTTGGTACTACAGGACTAGGCGCATCGAGCAGCAGCCGGCAAATGGCATAAAATTTGCAATCATTGTTTCCGTCTCACAACAAACGAAATCCAACTCTTCAAAATAAACACTACTAGACACTCATTATCAATATAATAATACTTAGCATCATGTAATCAAGTAACTGCTGCTGCTGCTCTTCAGTGTCTATCACCCTGAAGAAACGAAAGCGGCATTGATTATTATTACTGATTGCCACAACAGCTTAGCAGGTAGAGTGTAAATGTTATAAAGGTGATTATGATTGTAACTGAAATTCTAGTCATCATTGTCATTATTATATTGTCATCGGTCGTCGATGTATTATTTGTCTGTATAAGTGCAATTTTTCATTTTTTCCCATGTACCAGGGGATGCCTCACACTTACCTGTTGCTTATGTTGCTTATTGCTTTTATTCATGAACTGAACAATGTCGTACTTTTGTAAAAAGTCTACCAATGCTATTTATCGTGTTGTGTTGTTTGGTTGCTTTCATTGTTTGATATTTTTTACCCTATATATATTTTTTCAGCACTACATGCATTATGATTGGAAATGCCTATAATATCGATGTGTGACGTGTGGTCAAACGACAATGTAAAGTCATTCAATCGTTAAGACGTTGCAATTGGTTGTGTGTGTGTGTGTGTGTGTGAGGCAATAACAGGTTTAGTCAGAATTTTAAATTGAAGTATGTGCTTTATGATGGGATAAACGACGAAATGATTTTGTACAAATGATGTCTTATGCGTTCCATGTTAGCAACTTGTAGTTGCTGTGAATTCTATTACCTTGTCTTAAAAATGTCGCGCAAATCAACACACATACATACATTTTGTTAGCGTATAATTAAAATGAAAGCTGCAACGCATTGAAAAAAGCCGGTTGGTTAATAAAAGTGCTATTTTTTATACAAAGTGTTAATCAAAATGAAGGAGGTGCCTTAACAGCACACGTACGTTGTTTTAATTTAGTTTTGGTATTCGTTAAGATACCCTTAAAAAATTGGCGATGACTACTTAAAATTATCGTGTGGAATGTAATGGTAAAAAAGTGAGAATATTTTAATTAATGAATGACACGAAGGGAAATAAATTGAATTATTTTAACATAATAATCCACTTTCTGGTGAAGGCTGGTAATTACATAATATACGTTCGGTGGTAAAGGGAACTTGTTGCAGAGATTTGTCATCCTATTTTTTTGGAAAAGCCACAACTTTTGCAACTAAAAAATATGCGTTATGTCTTATTATTGAAGATAAAACATCTTACACATAGACTACATATTAATATTCATGTATTATTCTAAAAATTTATTTACAAAGACATCAATTGATGTTTGCGCAAAATTATTAAAAAAACGAAACGTGTTTTTGCTGCTAAACACCAAATTAAACAGCAGTAAATTTTCTGCACAGCCAAAAAATATGTGAACAAGGTTAACTTGAAAAAAAATAAGTGGAATTTTTTGTTAAACTAAGCGGATTCTTAAAAAAAACAGCACAAACCATGTCGTCAGGCAGAGTAAGTGACAAAGATTATGATCAAAAGTTATTAGTTGGCCATCAGTCACTCTGATGCACAGCATGAGGGCTCTTGTCAGGTTTAAAAGTGCACTTTTACTGCTGCATTTTTTTGCCTTGCAGCGATGATCTTCGTCGTCGCAGACTGCTGAAGGTAAGTACTATATTGGTTTGCTAAGTTGGTAGCAGCCAGCAGCGTAGCAATTTAACAAGGGAAAAATCGCATAAAAGTTCCCCGCCAATATTTCAAAAGTCAATGGTACTCACCCAATTCATAAATCTTTATTTTTTTTTTCGTCAGAGAGAAGAGGAGTGGCTGACGCTGTAAAAAGAAACGGCCACTGGTACTGCTATACACGGTATAATAGTTAGCTGCTGGTAATAGAGCAACATTTTTATGATGTATCTAGTTAGTATCCACTAAAAACGTGAAGTTGTAGTTTTGTTAGAAAAATGTGACAGAGAGAACAGGTAGTAGTGTATATATAAGTACCAATGTAAACCATCCTTCTTCTCCTGCACACTGTGTGACGACAACAGACAAACAATGGGATTATAACATTGTTAACATTTCGACATTCGACATTTAACGACGCCGATGATGATGCGTCACCATATCTAATGTTCCTAATAGCATTGTTATAGGCTCCGTTAATTACTACAACGTAGAGAGTTGGAACTTTGAGCGCTATTCTGTATCGTAATGGTACTAACCACACACACAGCATGGCAAGTGTACAGGGAATATGACTCGTTCTGTAGAAAAGAGGAGCAAAAAGAAGAATTAGATGGCATCATGGTACACATTATTATTTTTAATACCCCGTACGTTGGTGTGGCTTATGAGGTAATTTCATAATAGTTTTGTACAAGCAGTTAGCAAACACATCCCACCGTTATTTGCACAGTCACTATTTTGTACGATGTACCATGTGCCAATTCCATAGCCAAGCGTTGTTGCAAGTTGTTGTACGCGCAAAGTAACCGGCGTGTACCGGATCGATGAAAGTATAAGCACGTACACAGTACACACGGCTAGCAACTATAAAAAATATATTATAAAACGGCAGGTGCTAATGGATTGTGTGGTGGTTGCAGCGTTTGGCGTTATTGAAATATTGCATTGCATTGTTGCAATTTATGGACAGAATGACTGATGACGGAAGGATGTTTGCTGTTGTATTTTTGTTTTATGGAAGTGAATATTTATTTCGGGTCATCCTTGGCCTCCATACAAGCTGGCAAGTAAGCCATGTATCTCGTAGTGAGCAATTCAACTCTTTAACAGTGTATGTGAGAAGATATACGACTGGCATACCAGTTTTTTAGGTCAAACGACAATCATAACGATGGACAAAAATCAATAAATTCAACAATGTAATATGATTTTATCGTTTCCATTTTTGGTAGTACACGCACTCGCACTTGTGCATTATTGTATTGAATTTGTTATGTTACGGACACAAAGGAATTTTATGTGTTGTTCTGCTAGCGCATAGAACTGTACGCTTGAACAGCGATAATCAGATGCAAATTATTTCCTGTAAGATGTATAGAACTCATCGATTAATGTATTGTGTGGGCATCTTTAATAGTGTTGTAGTTTAAATGGAACAGCCAAGTGGCAATAATTGGTAAATAGGATACCACCACTGATACCACAAAAATATAGCCTACAGCTACAACTTGTCAAAAAAGATAGGACAGCGGCGCGCAAGCGCAGCAAGTGTACAACAGCATCAGGAAATGACCTTTAAAATTTTTTTACGATGTTTTGACTACAAGCCAATGTGGTGACTTCTCTCGTTTGTTTGCGATATTTCGTCGATGTGCAATGATGCTGCTAGAGTTTAGTGATTTGTAATGATGACAATGATGACGATGGCGAGTCAGTGTTCCATGAATCGATGGTAGATGGACACTCAGTAAAGTTTAAGATAAACGGTTTTTGTTAAAGTGGAGAAGAAATGTTAAAAGGACCTTAATTGCATTGTCTTCGACCGGATATTATCTTTCGCACAAAAACACATTATTCACGCTGATTTATTAACTTTTTGTTTATTTAGGGAATTAGCCAAATCTGAGGTTAAATGGTAACTTAATTTGATTTCTTTTAAAGGTTTAGAATAAGCTATTACTCATGTTTTACAAGTATTTTGACGACATTAATTGACGGTGTTTAGAAGGGAAATCGAGGTCGTTAGTGTCAATTCTAAACAGGATAATATTTAAAGATTGTACAGAATAAATGCAGGTTTAAAATCGATACGGTTATATTATTTAGTGCTAAATGGCAACAAACAATCTTGACATTTAGAGATAAAGTGAGAAGATTTATTTCTGAATAAATTGTATGTTATTAAGTCCAACCACATGGCAGTAGCAGTAGTCTAAAGTCTAGAGATATTTATGAGGCAAGCTTTTAATTACAGGTATTTGTGAATGCTAAATGATTTTATATCTTTATAGTAGCAGCAGTATAATTTCGTAAGTTTATAGTAGCAAGTTCACCTCTCTGCAATTACATTAGCCAGTCATCATTTTAAAAATAATCAATGTCTGTTCTGATGTTGGTATGCATCTAGCCTTCTCAATTTATATCTCTTTCTGTATATCTTTGTGGCCGAGTTTATAAAATAAATGGTCCTACCGTCTCCATTTTGTTGATTACCTTAAAAATTACTTTTATGGTATATTGCAAATGTACCTAAATAACAATCTGTACTACTACAAATTAGTGAGAAAAGAAGCATAAAATTTTATAACAAAAATATGGTATTGTTTGTCGAAGAACGACCAACCACTCACACTGCCATACAGAATATAACTATTATGAAGCTTCATCGTAAAACTCTATCAAATGTGAATACTTACTAAACGTCCCACGTTGCGGTGTAGATGATGATAATTCAGGTTTCGAAATAGGCCTCAAGCTAAGCCTTGCCATATTATATTTCCATTCCGATCTCCCTCATCTCCTTCTCTCTCTGGTCTGTACACAAGCTCCAATCTCTCTCGAGACAAGATTAATATTCAACTTTTTATTATCATTATCACAATCACACACACTTCTCAGGCACCATGATATAACCTCAGCCAGCAACTATATAGACGCAGCATTAACAACAAGAGAAAAGCGCGCGGATTGTTTACACCTCCATCATCTTTTATCATCGTCGCATTTTTACCTGTGTAATTAGTTGGGTCTTTATATGGCTAAGATGGTTCTCGGTATATCAGCGTACTTAACATATACAAATTATTATTATTATTTAATAGTGTGGTTTTATTATCATAAAATGCATGTGTGTAGGTACGTAATGCATAATATATAGAGTTTATTTCTTTTCATTTGCATCTCTCCCTCCACAGCAAAAAAATACAACTGACGAACTGACCACATGAATGATTCCATAAATCTACGTAGCCACTGGGAAAATATTCTCAAAATTATTATTATTATTATTATTCATGATTTAAAAAATGAAGTGTCTACAACAATTCTTCGTATTTGGAATGCCAAGTATAAGACCGCATATTATACGGATACCTAATGCTTATCATCCAATATGAAGTGATGATGATGGGGGTGGATCGCAAGAAAAAATCAGGGAAGATAGACAGTCCATATAAAACGCTCCCCAAGACTATGTGCAAATTACGTAAAAACTCATTTTTACCCCGTTCGCACTGACATTATAAAACATTAAACCAGATTCTGCAATAAAATTGCTGGTGGGGATATATTATATGGTGGTGGTGATGGTGGTGGCAGCGGCGGTAGCAGTGCGGCATTGTAACTGATTTGCCGTGTGTGTATGATGGATGGCCATGCATTTTCAAGAGACAAAATATATACAAGCTAAAATATTAAGTAAACTTCAGCGAAACCCAACAGACTTTCAACTTTGAGCCAAAATCTTGATTCAACTTGCAAAAAAAAATTCCATGCAATTACTATTTTGCTGCCACTATGCTCTATCATATATTAGCATTTTTATCACTACCGCGGCGGCGGCGCGCGGTAATAAAAGTTGCTCTAAACCTTGATTGCTACACTGCAGTGGTTCTCTTCGCCTCGCCTCGGTAGTTACCACTATCATGATCATCATCATCATCACCACAGTCAGAAGACACATGCAAACAGGCATTGAACGGTGGTTAAAAAAAGGAAAAAAGATGCAGTAATATGCAATAATGTGCAATGCAACAATATGCCATTATTACATTTACCAACTGTGTACGTGCATTTTTCACTTGGTTTACTTTATCAGTAGCATCATCATCGTCATTGGCGGCGTCTTCGCCACATCGTCGTCGTATTTTTTAGTTTTCATTGTAGCACTGTACCATATTTAATAAAACTTCTATATGACATTATTAAACACAACTCTGGTGAGGATGACGAACTGTTTTAAAGGGAACGAGACTTTTCGGCATTTCTGCACAGGAGTTGTTTATTATGATGAATCTACTAAACTCTGTATCATGATTACGTTTTTGTTTTCCCTGAACGAACATAGGTACGCTGTACACATACATGAGCGTTTTACGACGGCACCAACATTTTATAACCAGCCATCATATCATCATAACTTTGTTCATCTTTTTTTGTTTCATTACGTAAGTTAAGCTATTCTTTTCCAAGCTACCACCGCACTATTTTTTTGCACTTCACACGCAACAAAATCCACATTTCACGCTATCCTTTTAGTCATTTGCACCATCTTTACACAGACATTCACATAATTTAGAGATGAATAGCGTGCTTAACAAGCTTGTGAATCCAATTTTTCGTTAAAATCATCTGAAATATTTTTGTCTCGCATGTTACGCACTGACGTAACAGTGATAACTATACGATACACACAAAATTTATCTATCTCTAGCAAGATACGTAATCGCCACAGAGAGAGCCAATGACCACCTCATTCATTATTCCACTTTCAACCCCACCAAAAAAAGGGATGCATTTGGCGTGGCATTTTTAATGGATTTTAGTGGAGTCAAAAATACTTGATGATTATGAATGTCTGTCTCTACGATGTGCGTTCAATGATCATTATGAATTGAACATTCAGAGATGATGATAGGATTACTCAATTTTTATTGTATTATCACAAATAAGCGTGTAAATATGGTTTCGTTGGTAGAAGTTTATACCTGTTGTACGGTGCACTGCACAGGCTGTTTTTTTGGGGGTGATGGTGATGATCAAGATAATAGCAGATGTATGGACTTTTGGTGATTTTTGCTAAACAAATTTTTGTTTTGTTGCAATAAAATCAGCCAAATCGTTAATCCTGCATGGTTAAGTTCATTAACCACCGATGCTGTCATAACTTGGTAACCCTCACCAATACGAAATCAATGTTAAGGCACTTAATTTAGACATCGGTTCATCAATATCACCATCATAAGCAATCAGTCAGAGGTATTTTTGGCAGTTCATCACGAGAAGATGAAGCAACATGACAGTCATTGAACCTATAAATAATATGCGTTAATATACACGGCGCTGCTTCTTCTGCAATCTGTAATGTCAACAAGATGAGCTGGTAAACCGCTGCCAAGCGAGTGTGCAATTTCTGCTACTTTGACACACGTTTTTTCCCCTTTCACGAAAAAAATAATGTAGAACCACTGATATTGCAAACAGTATCATTTTAGTGGTTCCTCTGAAAATGTACAAATATTGTGTAACTTTTTTTTGTTATAAAACTTAAACTTGTACTTTTGTTGTGTATTGCGTCCCATTTGAAGGTAAAGGCGGTCATAAAGCAGTGAAGCAAATGAGAAAAAATACGATCGTTTTGTGGTTACTAAATGTGCCAGTTAGACACAACTTTTCCAGACAATTTCCTTCCAATGCAAAGCAATTTCAATGTTTCGTGCAACCACAACGTAACTGGCTTAAACTACTACTACTACCTGTCCGTTTTCAAACTCAGCAAGACGGATAAGCAGTGGTAATACTGTACACTGTACCTACATGACAGAGAGAAGACGTCTGGGTTGCCTTCATTTTTCCAACAAAATAAATGTTTGCATAAGTCATCCTTGAGTTGCAGTTTACGTTCCACGCATATACAAATACCAACATAGACGTACACAGGTATGATATTCACATTTTGAAATTCTCTCCTTTTGGCTTTGATACATCTCCCTACCAAAAGATGATAGAGTGGAGTAGCGAAAACATTGATGCTAATTTGACCTGACGTTTCAAGCCCAGCGTCAATTGAGTCATCACTCGCCAATTCGACGTGAAGGCTACTGTAACAATTTTCTACGTTTATCATTAATCATCATTGAAGAGGAAAAGGTAAATATACGAATGCTACCGCACAAAAGCTACAGCAGCAGTGTACAAGCTGGACTTTTTGTCAGGGAATATGCAAAGCACCACCAGGAGGTAGACAATGTTGAGTATAACGTACATAGTAAATAATATTTCATTGAAAAGAAGTTTTCAAAGAAAAATCAGAAAAAATAAAACACGCTGTGTGAAGTCGAGTTAAATGGTAAGTTATTATGACACTTACATGCGCTTTACAGACTTTTGCTTTTTTTTGTGTTTTGTGCCCATGCCCCTCACCGTCACTCACACAATAATAATAGCTGGTTAAAGAAATAGCTGATAGCCCATCCACTCCCTGTGTTTGTGTATAGCACCATCCTGTAATCTTTATCACTAATAACCTGTGATGAGCAGAAAATTGTTACATGACAGAAATGTCACTGAAATTATTTGTTGTAAATTGTAAATACTATAAAAAAATGACTGTACTTACATAAATACAACACATTAAATATACAAACTTTTTTTGTGTTGGTGGAAGGCTAAAAGAGAGTTAAATTAAAACCCCAACTTTGCAGAATGCGCGTATAAAAAGTAACAAAACCATAGCCTTACCGTGAATAAATACCTTTTTTCCTGTCATGATGGGATACCTATTTAGACTACAACAATAATACAGACACCCATTTAAAAATTGTACGTTGTAAAAGTGGAAGGTTTGTATAAATAACAAAGTAAGGTAATATATTATTGAGTTATTTTTTCTTGCTTTGATGAAGGCCGTGTGAAGTTTGCAGATTGCTGGCAAGGTCTTGATGACGCTGGTCGGATGGTCGCCGCGGCGTAATCCACACACACACAACCCAATTTTATACGATACAACTTGATGTATTGAGTATAACCATGTGATGTTTTATATTTATCTGCAACGGACTTGACAATTAATTTGAGTAAGAATTAAAAGAACAAGTCAAAATAATTGAAGTAGAGAAAAGAAGAAAGGGGGAGTCCTCTTATCAAACTAATTAAGAAAGGTACATATTATAGGTATACGAGTTTTGTGTTAAATTGATTTTAATAAGAGGGATATATAGCTTCTAGGTATACTGTGTGCACTTTGTACTATTATGTATCGTCTGTGAGACCTGGGAATGAAAATCGTGTGTGTGTAAAAGGTGAATGCATGCAGGGAACACGTGTGTGTTTCTTGTTCCATCAATGAAAATGTTGATATTATTTTCGATGCTGGTACGAAACTACGAAAAGTACATTTTGTATTGGATTATTGTCAAGGATAGAATTATAAAGTTACGGGAATTGTTTTTTTGGATACAGTTGGACGCCATTATATTTTTTAAATGTCTCCGGTGCGTATTGTAAAAAGGAAGATAATGCTGTTAGAAGTACGTAGTTCTGCGATGAGGGAATATTTTCGCTTGCGGTTTACTTGCGACACTTGGTGACCGGATTCTTATTGCATGGTTCGGTAAAAGCTTTTATCTACACAACGAAACGTTTGGTTTTTATAGTATTATCTAATTATATATACCGCAAATTACGGAAGAATAAAATTTTACTACATATTGATTCTCAGAGTTGTTTAGGACGGAATTTGTATCTTCAAAATCAGGTGTATTGAATATATAAAAGAGTCCAGTGAAATGGGAGTATTCTATGCTGAAGATACCAATCAAAATAACATTGATCTTGGTAGTAATCAAACCAAAAATGTGCAATATTGTTGTAGGTACCGCAGTTTGTGTTATGATTTATGGACAAGTAGATTGCACACCACCACTACCACATCTTTAAATCTCTGTAGGCCAGTAGGCACACGCGGAATTCTATACAGTCAACGCGTAAACAACGAGATCCCCCTTCTCTCTCTCTCTCTCTCTCTCTCTCTCTACATTTTCTCTATTTTGCTCACCACTAATTGTGAGCTCACAAATATACATAACTCTTTTTGTTGTTTAACTGATTACAACGCACTGTTTCCGCTTTGCGAGCTTCCACTCATGAAGGTCTAGGTGGGCCGAAATTAACGAGTTAAGAAAAATGATTGCATAAAAACAATTGCAAGCAACGAATAAACTATAAACTAGAATAAAAATTGTATATATGAGGTGTATATAGGCATATGCGTATATATATACACACAAAAGGAATGACTTGTATTTTAAGCGGTCTATATAGGCACCAGGCACCATAATGGTCAGTACATTACTCACATCCCAAAATCCGCAATCGCTCGCATTTTTTTGCTCCTCGTCTTCCTGACAATAATAATCACCATATAATAGTAGCGAACAACGGCGACCAACGCTCAGCGTCGTTATCAGTATCGTCGTGATCACAGTCATGCTGCTCTTGCTCTCTGTGCTCTTCAATCTTCTTAGGAGCACACATCATGTAGTCCACTCGCAGAAAAGAGCAATTTGACGATAATAGAACGTTTTGTTCACTCACACTCTTTTATTACTAGTCCTAATTATGATAAAGGCATTTCCGCCTGGGTGTGTTTATGAGTCTACTTGTCTGGCCATAATGACCCGTGGAGATGGAGAATGGAGTGGAGCAGAGCAAACTTGCTCCATAATTTTCTTGACGTGAGCAAGCTAGTAGCCACTTTGCTGTCGCACAAGTACAGGACATGGGACATGTACCTTTCTACTTTGTTGCGTTCTAAAAGCATATCATTACATTGCATTGCTCACTTCAATAGATTTGAAATTGTGTGTGTGTGTGTGCATTTTTTGCTGGTCAATTCTTGCGCGCTAGCCTACTCTTAGGCTTCTTGTCCGCACAATTTAAAGCAATAATATAATCAATAATGTGAAACCGTTCCAATACTATTGCTATAATGAAAGATAGGAGAGTACCAGTTCTTCCATTACAGGTGGATATATAGAGGGATAAGTGCTACCTTATCATCACCATCACGAGGGTATTTTATATGCTAAACCAAAAACAGAACCAAGATTTATTATTATTTCTAATAATCATCCTATTTGCTATTGTTTGTCTATTTTGTCCATATAGTCATGCTTGGGTTGAGTGATTGGTTTGTTTTTCCGGAAGTGAATGTAGCTCCACTTATTTTCCTATTATTGTTTTTTGTTGATCACGTTCAATATGTACGCGGTTGTCATCATCATTCTGTGGCGAAATGCGTAGGGGGACCCAAATAAGCGTGAATTATCAATCGAATAAATCAGGCAAAATGAATTGAAGGAACGAACGACTTTATAGGTTATTGAATTGATGTGCAAAGCGGGGTTTTATTTCCGGTTCATTTTCTGTGATTTATTAATTTTATTGTTTTGTGTAGGCCGCGCCAATAAAATAAGGCAAACAATTTATCATCATAAATAAAAGACGGTGTAATTTTCCTGCATATGCGGTCGTGACGCGATATGATGACTCAATGAGAATACTGTTATGCGGGGTAAAACGGAAGGATATTTCACATTGGACATGGACATGCGCATGACACATCTATTATTAACGGTAACACGGAACGCGCTACAATTGACGCTTGTTTGCGGAAGATAAGAAAGAATTTATCTAAAAGACTATATAGGAATCATACAAAACTAACTAACTCCTATCATCAAATTCACAATGTGTTGTTGAGTGAGCAAGGCATGAGAAATTACAATTATTAATCCGCACACCTGAGCACTCTACGTTCATACGCCAATAACATACCATCACGGAAAACGAGATTTTTTTTGTTTTTTAATTGTTTTCTATGCAGGAGGTGTACAAAATGCCTATATTTATCCACCATATTCACCATTCGAGTGCGTTGTATGAATGGGTGTGGGCGTTGCGTGTATGTAAATTAACCAAGAAAAATTCCTTGACACATTTGAAATGACATTTCGTTTATAAATATCATTTTTATCTCCATGTTTTGCAAAACTAAATAAATCCTTTGTTAAACTGAGCACGTTTACTGAGAGCAATGCTTTACTTTTTTTAGCTAGTTATATGGTCTGTTAGAATTTTTTGTCCTTGTAGCGGATGCAAATGTCCCTCTGTGGACTCGACTGCTAGGAGGCATTATCTGTTTCTATGCGTGTGTAGCGCTATTACCGCTCTCTCATCAAGCATAAATATTTAGGTTGGCAGGTATTAAGGATTATAACGGAAATGGTTTTGTTTTGAAGATCACCATTTTGGAGGTTTGATGGGATTAAGCGGTAAACTTGACACTCGTCACAACAGAAGCTTTACGTGCGCATATAATTACGATTACCTAATCATTTTGAGGGTAAATGTGCAAATTATTACCAATTACCACTGCATGCTATTAGTATACTTGCGCTCTATTATTACACAAATAATTATATTATTACGTTTAGGGGGGAGGGGTTCGAGTTAACTGTTAATAATGGGATGTTTATTCCTTGATTCTTGTGCTTGATGCGTACGATGCTTTGGATACCTTTAGCCAAAACTGGATTAAGTATGCAGGCAAGTCAAGCTACATGTTAAGGTCAATTTCGCAGTCTTCAGTAACCATTACACTTGTTGCGGCTATTATCTCATCGTTAAAATCACTCACTGGAAACTTGAAACGTGTATAATCGTTATCTTCATCAACAAAACGTACGCATATTGTAATAAGTAACAACGCACAAGGTCTGCAGTTGCGAACAAAACTCGTGTATACATTGTTGTTGAACACGACGCACAAGAGCCATTCTTTGGCAGAAACTCCCATCTCAGATTACCACAAAATAAGAATACTGTTTGTTTCTGTGTGTCGTACGGTAAAGGAGACCATCTGCTCCACCACCACCAGTACCACCACAAATGCCTGTGATAATTTGTAATTATATCCTCATATCATCGTAATAAATATTATCAGTCAGGCAGGTAAATAGGTATACAATTTTTGTCGTCTGAGTATTTTCGAACGTTTTATACAAAAGCATTTGCAGACATTTTTTAGTTACTTGCTATACGAACGACTGACGATGGTGGCCTACTGCTAATTTTTTTCTGTTGCTGTGTCCCACAGCTACTTGTTCAACCCAAGCAAATACTACTAAGCATATTTTTACCATTCATCGATATTGTGAAATTCAAATAAAATTTGCAATTCTGATAAGAACTAACACAAGGGAGCTGTTATGATTACAAAACAAAACATGCATGCTTATACCTACAAGTATAGGTATAAGTATACTTACACATTCATGTAGCTCACAGGAGTTGTCGTTGTTTTGCCTGCTAAATTATTATTATTATGGTTTCATAGCTGATTACCTATTCTGTACTCTCTAGGCCATTGCGTTTTCGACATCATCTCTTCTTTCTTGAAATTAATACTATGAGCACATTTTTTTACCATTTACGTCTAAGTTCCCACATGAAATCAATATTCTACTGGTGTTGTAGTACTATTAGTATGACTCTGGCTCGTTAATATCTACTACACGAATTGACTCTAACTCAGATATGTAAGTTCCGTGGCGTCGTCGATACTGTAAACATGTACAAGTAAACATGCAAGCGTAAATGCATATGACCTGGTGACCCCCATATATCCGATCAGAAGTGACATCTGGGGTTGAAATTCAATACC
>JAHZNB010001315.1:0-13559 GCA_027744295.1 Callyntrura guangdongensis
CTCCTTGCATTTTTACTACTGTGTAGTGTAGAGTGCGCGCTTTGTCTTTCACCATTTCTTAGGAAAACTCAAATGATTGGACTTTTAGTGCAGTACTGTACACACAACGTTAAACGTTGTAAATTTTCAATTGTTAATACACTTTTCATGCAATACTTTTATTTTTTATTTATAATCAACAATCCAACTCCTTTTCTTGCTGCCACACTTTATGACTGTGTTTTTATACCATTGAGAAAAGAGCATTTTGTTGTCGAAGGTAGCACACCAAAAAAGTTTCAAACAGCAAAAAAATCACAACAAATTCACGTAGACAATCATCGTCTCTCTTTGTTTTTCAAATACCTTAAAAATCCACCAGAAAAAAATAATTATTGTGAAAGGGAAACGGTGAATGTGAATATTTAACGCGCAAAAGAGCATATTATATAGAGATAAACTTCAAGTTATTTGGGATGTTCAATACTGTCCTTCTCTCTCTGACTCTCGTCCGTCGATTATTTTATAATCCCTCTTTTTTTACAACAACACAAGTACCACTGGCCTTGTATATTTTATCTCCATAAAAGAAAAATCCACCGCGCGACACACAGGTTGATGATGATAACTCCGTTTGTATATTGGCACTGTCATTTCTTTCCAGTTTGGCTACTTTTTTCCTTTCAACTTTTTCAACTTTTTGTGTAAATTTCTGCTGATATTTACATACATATCTTCTGAAAAAGAACCCATAATACAGTAGTGGCAGTAGTAGTACTGGTAGCAACAGAGCTGGTGATCAGGAGAAAAACACAGCTATTTTCTTGTCTCTGCTCTGCGTTTCTTCTTCAGATTGGACTCACAATTGAGATAATGTTGTGTAGCCGTAAAATCCCAGTAAAACCACGAAAGAATAGTAGTAGTAGCGAGTCAGCAAGTGTAAATAGAGTCTCGGCGCTTCTCTTTTTAAATAGATTTTTATAATATACCTATTTCCATCTAAAATGCATAAAGATATGCGTTGTGTAATGTAATATATTAATATATAAGTTGTTCATATAGTCGACCTCAACCATTTGGATAATCTTCACCAGTTTTTCTTCTTAATTTAAAGGCAGCAGCATTTCACTAGCTACCAGACTTTACCATGCATTCCGTAATAGAGACTGATATTTAAGCTAGATAAGTCTTGTATCATATTCATTTTTTATATATAAGCATTTTTACCAGAAAAAAATACAAATTACCCTTTTGTGTCACAAGTGTACAATAGTATCTTGTAAAATGGTAATATACCAAATTGTGTGTATATATCGATAGATAAGCCCATCTCTTTAAACTGCACACTCAAAAGTACCACAAAATATTTTATCATTATCATCCCCTTACTATATGTAGTAATGCAGCTGTATTAACGACGATGATGATGCCCGTCGTATTATTACATTTTGTGTGTAAATAAAATTGTGTATAAATACGTGTATAATAAAATGCAATAATTTTAATATGGCTTATTATTGCTTTCCTCTCGGTATATGTATGTGTGTCTCTAGCTGGAAAATTGTGTAAAAATTTGTAAAGGTATTTAACATAAAAAATCAGTCGTAATTAGAAAAAAATAAAGTATTATTAATAATATATTATAGATAATAGCGTATGCACATACATATCTACTGAATATAGTATATATGCTAGGTACATTACTGCGTAATTTTTTTAGATGAAAGGTTAGTAGAAATTCCAGTATTAAATGTGTTCTGGCAGGGTAAAGGCTTTAAACACTTTAAGAGAAGAGTGTGAAATGCTCCCTTGCACCTGTTTGAAGTTTTATTGCTCTGCACATCGTAGTAGATTGTTCTCAGACAATGAAAGCGAGAGAGAGAGAGAGACGAACAGACATAAAAAGTGAAGAAGAGGAAGGAGAAAACTGGCATTGTCTTTCTCCAACTTCAATACAACTTTTGTGGGTGTTTAGTCGTAGTAGTAGTCATAAATTCAGCTGAAGGTAATAATGTTGATGTGTGTACTCGTGACTCGTAATACATTATTGTAGGAAAAAATATTATGATTGTTGTTTTCCACGTTTTGTGAATGAAATGATGTAGTACTTGAAAATAAAAAAAAGGTTTTGATTTTTGATTCCCAAGTATATACATTGTAGTTTGTACTTAATCCTCACAAGTATTTGATTTCGTATGCTCCATATATCTACCTCATATAACTTCAGTATTTAGCACAAACCTAGCCTTCCGAAAAAATTTCCAGGACAAAGAAAGTGACACCGGAAGTAGATAATACATTGTGCATACATTCTTTTTGGATTTGGTGACTCATGACTAGGTATTCCAAAATTGCAAACCCGAAAAACCAAACTTTTGTAAATACGATGTATAGTAAATACTTATGAAATTTGGCTAACCTAATGTTATTGTGCCTTTGAGAGTCCACGAAAACTTGCATCTTTGCCATTTACTGGTTCCGATTTGGAATGGTGTATATAATCATTTGGCGAAGTGATTACAACCACGATTTTCAGTATATAACGATTTACATGGCACAGCATAAAATGACCAGTTGTTGACTCACTCACAAATAACAGAGCCTTTTATCTTGTTTTCCATTACATTTTGTGTCTATACTTTCTCTACTAATGCTATTTTCTTTCACCGTCCTGAATAATGCATTATAATCCCTATCCAGCATACGCAGTAGTCATTTTTTTTATATTTTATTAGGAAGTACTTATGTAATATCGCATGTGTGCACCATGAACGGAAACACATGTCATGATTATAACAGCCAAAAAAATCAACGTGGAAGTCGTATTAATGCATTTCGCCCTTTTTACCAACTTGCAAGGCTTCTTCATTTCTACGACTCTTCTCTTTCGCATAATGAAATTGAACAAATCACCCTCACTCTAGGACAAACTTTCTCTAAGCACGTAAAAGGAAATAAGTATTTCACGGAAGCTGATAACTGATGCCCGACATTGCTCTTTAGACTCAGTAATGAACAATACGTTGGGTTTGTGTTGACCACAATATCTATTTTGCCAATAGTAGCTGGACTTTATTCAGTGGCTGGTTCCACATATTTTTTCTCTGTTCAAAATAACGACTTGATTTTCATTTGTTTGAGAAGTTAATTTTTAAAAATCTCGACACCAAAAACCCGCTAAAATTTCGACAACGTCCAAGAAACAGTGAAAATGGATTCTGAAGGGAAAGCAAAAGCCCTCGCGTGGCTTCACGAATTGGAGGAACTCGGTCAAAAGTTTGCTCTGGGCGCGGAAATCGGTTACGGGAATACTTCTGTCGTTCACGAAGCTACAACCGATGGTACCCATCATATTTTTTTGTGCTCTTCCTCCCGTGTAATTATAATTATGTGCATACATCTATGGGAAAAATAAATTTATTATTTTTTCAGAAGGAAAATCAGTTGCTATTAAAATCATTGAAGAGTCTGACGACGAGCTGGAAAGAATTTATGAAGAACACCAGGTACTCTCTGAAATGGGTCAAGACAACCCCAGATTCCCTTTACATTTTGGAACATACAGGAACACGGCGACCATCCCCCACCAAATTTGGTTTGTCATGGAGGTACCACATCAAAAATCTCTTTGTAAACCCTTTGTTCAAAAATTATTAACATAATCATCATCATCAACTCTCCAACCTTCTCATTAATTCTACCCCGGATACTAATTAACTTTTTCGTGATCACTCATTAGCTAACTATTCCCCTTGTACACAACAACACATCATCTTCATCATCATCCCTAATCATACTTCCCTTCCCTTTTCTTTTTCCCTTCCCACTACATGTCTTCACCTCCGCCCAGCATTTTTCCCTTTCTGTCACGTATAGTCAGTCCTCCTCCTCAGAACCCACACATTGAATCAAATGCAAAACTATTTAATCAACTGGTATCCTAATTACTATGTTTGTTAAACTGGACCTTTTTCCGTTACGGATCCCTTTTATATTTCTACCTACTTGTATGTATCAATTTCACAGCTTTGTGAAGGAGGGTCTATCAAATCCCTATTACTCAAGCTTAAGGAACAAGAGCGTTTTCTTAAAGAAGACATGATCGCCTACATTTTACGGGAAACCTTACAGGTATAACTCGTTCTCATTTACCATTTTCATATTTTCAGGATGTTAGTATATTTTTTTTCAAAATGTACTCACGGTTATCATCATTATCACCAGACGCCATTGTCCGCCATATAATTTGATCGTCTCTGTAGGTCTTCCCTTTGTTTACCTATTTTTTAACATACATATTAGCATGCTAATATTTTATAGTTGTTTTTCTACAATCAAGATGATCAAATAGGCTGTCAAGTAAATTGGTATAATACAACCAATCAGAGATCCTGTTACATACACATTGCAGACGTATAGCATTGTTTAGAAAATAGTGCGTGATGTAATCTAATCGTTAATGATGCCATAATTTTCCTTTATATAACCCAATCTCGTGTAATGGTTTTTATAATAGATTTTGTAATAGATTCCCGAAATTTTCAAAGTACAAACATATTATGGCGTTTATTACACTTTTTTAAACAGTATAATAATCGGGTACACAGAAAAGAGTTTGCATGCCAAGCAAAGTGTACCCTAATAATAATTATTGGTATTTCTTTTTACAGGGAATCAAGGACAAGTGAGTAATCCATAGTGTAGGGTAATTATATGTATAACCTTGTAATAAAAATATAGGGTTACGGCTAAATGCATATACCAATCACCAATAGTACATAACAAGCACAATAAATTGAATGCAATATGAATGTAGGTTATTTGCCAACTTTCACAAATAAGCTATGTAGCAAAAATATTAGCTTTGAACTTTCCACGTTATTTTAATATAATATCTAGCTCGTTTATAAATATGCGTGTTTACTTGTAAAGACGTACGGAGTCCAGTGAAGAAAAACTGCGGACAGTTGTAGGGTCTCCGTATTGGATGTCTCCTGAAGTTGTTTCCGCAGAACGGAGTCCAGATTCAAGTTATGATAGTCGAGCGGATGTTTGGTCGCTGGGTATGTATGTGCAGATTAATGTCAAACATTTTGAGTCATAAATATGTGTTGTTATATTGTAAGGTGTATTTTTTATGAATATGTTATTCTTCTGACGCCATGTCTATTTACATACATACTTAATGCACTACTCTATCAGGTATTACCGCCATTGAGCTTGGGGATTGCGAGCCTCCTAATGCAGATGTATACGCGCCTCGAGTACTATTCCAAATTGTTCAAAATCCTCCAGCAACGCTGAAACGGGTCTCGGACTGGACACAACTTTACAACGATTTTATTGCTGAGTATGTGCAATTTTCTTCTTTTTTTACAACAGCTTGCTTAGCACTATAAAACGCATGCTGCGTCAGCGTCACCGAAACATACAGAGAGACAAAGACAACGAGAATTACAATTATTTACACTTTAAATAGCTGACATAAAACCCACTTTATATTTATATGTGAGGTGTAAGTGTAAACCATAATCCGCTTAGGTGTAGTTAACCCATCCATTATTAAAAGTGCTTTCTCCAAAGTAGCGTTCATATTGTACACACTTTATTGCTACATTGTTTCCCATTCTCTCACCAACACACCAACACTTTGTTCAAAATAACCATAAAATTCTTTTAAAAACACTTAAAAAAATAATACAAAATTTACAACAATTAGCAAAGTTCTTAAAAACTCTAGACAATTTTTTTTCATGCAGTTTTCAAAGAAATACAATTTTTATGCATATTTTGTTACTCATAAGCTTTCAAAGTGACTCCCTCCATCGTCGTGACGTAAAGTTCTCGTAGGATTATCCCACATTAAGGCAGCTTACATATATACACTCAAGTACTTGAGTATACATAACAACGTTCGCTTTAATGTATATTACGACCAAAATGAAAATACATATAAAGAACATTAGTTTTGTTGTCGGCAGTCGGCATCATCGTCGACCCTTATTTACAATTTTGTTTGAAACCGACCACATATGAAAGACATTCTTACTTCTTGTTGTGCTGTCGCAGTAGTCTTTTTTCAATTCACACCAAAATGTCAAAAAACCGAACAAATATATACATACCTCCATTTACTCAACCTTTTAATATGCTATTATTCTGATTATTATTATCATCATCATCATAATCAGTGGTGATATTAGATATTATTACAACTACAAGTAAGCTTGTGTGTGTGCGTGTGTGTATATATACGATGCACAATAAAGCAGTCTGATTATTTGTTTGCGTTTCTTGTCGAAGCTTCAGTCAAAGACCTTACTCGATTGAAAAATCTCTTCTCTCTGAAAAACCGGATTACCTGGAGTGGAAAGAGAAAAGAGAGAGAGAGAACTACTCTGTAATTAGTTGGCATTTACTATTCATTCACAAGTAGAAGTATCCCATATCTGAGTGGTAACTGAGAAAAACACAATTGACAATAATATGCATCGTTTTCCTCAGTTGGCACTTTTCCACTTTTCAGTGTATAACATGTACTCTCTATGTACTTTATCCTTCTTTCCCAGCTTAATACCGTGTTGGTAAATGACACATCTCTTTGTGATCTTCTCTCTCTCTCCCTCTCTTAAATATTATGAATGTCACTGTGTGAATGAAAGAATAACTGACGACGGAGAGATTAAGTTTTTTCCCCTAAGGAATATTACATTCACAGGTTTTGGTAAAGTATTTAGGAAAATATGTACACAAAATGTAAAAGATTATTACAGGCTTTCACCTTGTCGCTGTGTTAAAGTTTGCTTTTGTTGCTGTTGTTGTTATTGTTGTTCCCTTTCATCATCTCTCTCAGCTCAGGTTTTTAAATCACTGTGAATGGTTGTACGTGTGCCAAATCCCTTCAAATTGCTTGATTATTTAGAGGGGATAGGTACATGAATTGTGAAAAAAAATGCGGTGACGCTAAGGGAAAAAGGATGGATAGGTGTGTATTAAGTGCTGAGAAGGATTACTTTGTTTACCTTGGCGCATAAGGGTTTTTGGTACCGGCGGATTTCCACTTGAAAATGTGTAGCCCTCTCTCTTACTGCTTGTTTAGCTAATGTACACGTAACAAGTATCAATGTCACAAGGGAAAAAGCTTCCGCCTCATTATTATTGTTAGTATTATTTTTTGGGAAAGATCAAAATCTGAATGACACGACGCAATCTATCCTCGTGTTTTTCTATAGGGAGGATATCGAGATGCGAGTTTGTATGTTGGTCTCTTGTGTGTTTTATGGGTATTTCTTGACAAAATGTGTATAAATATTTGGTGCAGATGTTTGGAAAAGAATCCGGACCACCGGCCATGGTCTGCCGAGCTTGTGGAGCACACATTTATCACCGACATTGCTGAGCGTGAAGAACACGTAATGAGAAAAAAATATATTCATACATACATCCATATTTACCTATCCTATTTCATATATTGAGAGCGTTACCTTTAAAAAAATTAAATCACTTCAAGTCGCACGATGTGAAAGTTCAATGAAATATATTATGCATTTGGAGTTTTGGACGATGTGATAAATTCATGTGGGAACTGAATACTCATATTATGAATGAATTTGTAAAATTGAGACGCGGCCATACATCAAAAATATTGAACAGGCATGAAATGTTAGGCATGTGTGGTATTGCTACACACGCCCTAAAATGCCCATCGTAGAAAACAAGAGTGATGATTGAGTAGACATATATTATGAGTATAGCCATATGTATATGTTATCTTTGATATACGTGAATCTTTGTGTGTTTGGCCTATTTTTGCTGTCATTACAAAAGGTGCGCAAAAGTCTGACTCAACTTGATAAATGAGCAACGCGAGAGTGATTTGCCGTCATCCTCAATAACCGAGATAACCATCAGAGGTGACATGATCCAGGTGAGCGTAGTTTCGTTTCAACCGTTTTTAAACAAATCAAGGTAAAATATTCTCTAGTGAACTGAAGTAATCTTTTGCAGCGTAAATACATATTATGGTGGTGTTGCACTGATAATTGAAACGAGTAGGGAAAATATTAAAACGGTTACCTATAAAGCATATATACTTGGCATATGTACAGTTGGAACGGAAATCTGCTCCTCAACCGATGTACCGGGATGATTTGGTTACACTCGACTGCGTTTCTGACGAAGCTGTGATGGAAACTTTAAACCAGAGATTTGCCCAAGGAAATATTTACACATTTCTTGGGGACATTCTCATCATGATCAATCCGTTTCATGAATATCCTATCTATGGCACGGAGGTAGGTTTTATACTAAATGACTCATACGTGTAATAGAAGTAAGAACACACTTATTTTCGGTAAAAATGAGTTATTCATTGTAGACCGTCATGGCTAGGAGGCATAGCGTAATGATCAATGTCTTTCTTTTAAGCATCGTACCAAACGGAAAACTCCCCTTGAGCAAAACATGTCATAGTCAAGTGAACAATGTTTCTCTTTGATATGCGGCTGCCCACTACTACGATTATTAAGAATGCGTATCCGTTTCAATTAATTTATAATTTAGTATACACTATACATTACCATTAGCCACCAACAATGAAGATGCCAGTAGCAGCGGTAGCACTCTGTCATTAAGACGTGGAACAGCTGCGTGCAGACATATACAAATCTAGACATTATATCAGCTTGCGTTCCATTTCCGAGAAACTTGGGCACGTCCAGATTTTTGTACCACCGTCAAGACAAAAGTGTTGTAGTAAATGTACGTTTCATATTTCGAATGTTGAGACGNTTCATATTTCCAATGTTGAGACGATGTGTTACGGGGAAGCTAATGAAATATATGTCAAAATGAAAAGTCATGCCAGGATAGAAAATGATCAGATTGCTGGATATACCAACATAGTAGCAGAATGGAAATTAAGAATGCAATTAAAATTAAATAAATGTAATAATAACGTCACGTGTACCTTGATGAGTGGTTATATACTATTCAGTATTCCATAAACGTGTATCTCCCAATCGCCATAATTATGTATTTTGGTTAATGGTCCCGATGTTAACTTAATTTACACAAATCTTATCGTTTTTCAATTGTAAACACACAATGCATTCGAAAAATAATTTTATCTTTTCTTATATTGATAATCTCCCCCTGAGTGCGTTTTTTGTAGGCTTTAGAAGATTTATAGTTGTGTCGTTGTACCAATATTTCACATTGGTACAACCATAACACAAAATATACACATAACTTTCTGCCTAGTTGTCGTTGAGGGACATACGAGAAAATTGTTGTAAAATGATAGTGTTTGACATGTTATTTTTTATTGCACAGGCTGCAACCAATTATAAATACAGTGCCCGTTGTGACAACGCTCCTCACATTTACGCTGTTGCAGATAAAGCCTACCAAGACATGCTTCATCATAAGGAAGTTCAGAATATTATATTAACAGGTTTGTACTATACGCCCACGCATTTAAATATTCAAGGTTTATGTGTGCAACATTCATTGTGTGAGTCATCTTAAGATACCGAGCTAGCGTCTCATTTTCCCCCGAAATTAGGTTAGCATAACTTATGTGGAAGTTTAATTTATAAATAATTAAGAGTTTTGACACACAAGCAGGAATAATAATTAATTCGCAAGGAATATAATGAGTAAAAATGTATTTTCACTTTCCGAATAATCGCCATTGAAGAAAAAGTTTTAAGCAAAGTGCTTACGTTAATTTACGTTTCTTTTTACTTATGTTCTTCATATTGACAACATCCGATAACGATACAACTCATTACGATAATGAATAATGTTACAAGAGATTTTGATGGTGTTGTTTTTCTCTCTCTTTTCATGTCGTAAAAATGCTGCTGCTTGCACACTATATGCACACTACACAGGTGAAACTGGCTCTGGCAAGTCATCCTCAGGAAAACATCTTCTCTGGCATCTCGCAAATATGACAGCTGTCAGTTCGTCTTCTCTCATTATGAACAATTTTACTCGTAGTATTACACCTTTTATGACAAGCTTTCTTACATGCGCAGTAGCTGTTGTAAATGTAAAATAAATCGTGTACAGTTGACGCTACTAATACTACTGACAACTGAGGCATCCGAACATGATCTTCATTTTACTACCATTATCCTCCTCTCCGTATCACAAATGCCAGTTACAAAAAGTGGCAACAACCGTTGAATGAGGACCTGTAGTGTATTCAACTGCTTTACTACCTGCATCCATTATTTCCTTAAAAATGTTCACCATAAGATACCCAACATCTTGTGTGTACTTGGCTGTCGGTTATAATAATATGCGCTTACGAAGAAATATAATGGGCAGTAATGTTCCTCTTTAAACTCCCATAAAGCTCGCGTCTCTGTTAAGCGCAAAGAGAAGCGAAGCATCAAGGAGTGATAGTGAGCTTTTAACGCGCCACCCTGTAAAGAAGTATTATAAGGATGTAAAAATAAGCGGCATTCCACCACAGAGAGAGAGAGAGAGAGAGAGAGAGGAAAAGTTAAACCGCACCTTTTGCCTTTTTCTCTGTTGATTGATGATGATGACTGTTGGTGTGTGTGTACAGAGCAATAAAAAGATGGTCGAGAGGATCCTCAAGGTGTCCACTGTGATGGAAGCGTTTGGCAACGCATCAACCATATTTAATACAAACTCTACCCGTCATATTCAATACTTGGAGCTGACGTTTACGAAGACTGGAAAGTTGAGTGGGGGAATTTTATGGGCTTATTGTCTTGAAAAATGGCGTGTTACCAGTTGCGCAAGGTATTATCATCAGCGGCGCGATTATTTTCTCTATCCCACTGGCTGCGAAATATGCGGATTTAAAAAAGTTAATATTGTTATTCTTCTTTGCATACAATGCGTGGTGGTGGTAGAGATGATTTCGCTTCCTATTTTTTTGTTTTCCGTTCTCAAATGAAGATGAGATGAGATAAAGTGGTTGTTGTAATGTTTTTTTTTTGCTTAAAAAATCACCTTGCATGTTACGTGTGGGGCTTTGCATGTGTTTTAATGGGAATTTATTTTAGGAGCCAGAGCAATTTTCACATTTTTTATTATTTGATGGACACCCTGTGCTCTACTGATCAAACTGGAAAATATCATCTGGAAAAGGGGGAAAATTATCATTATTTACCCCCGAGCCCGGCACATGCCCCCAGTGTAAATATCGACAAGTTGAGAGAAGTTAAGGAAGCCTTTCACATTCTCGACTTTTCTTTGGAAGACCAAGAGACAATCGTTAAAATACTGAGTGCAATTTTGCTTATCGGTCAGATTCAGTTTAAACCGGATGACAAGGAGGATTCAGACTCTGGACAGGAAATTCAGAATATAGAAATTGTAGAGAAAGGTGAGTAAAACAAAAGAAGTGACATTTTGTATTGTTTTTCTAAATCTCAATGCAGGGAATCAATAATTTTGTCTCTGTAGTTGGTGAGCTGCTTCAAGTGGATGCCAAGAAATTGGCATGGACTTTTACAAATTATTGTGTCATCACCGGAGGGTCCACAATTTACGGGAAAACCAGTCTGACGGAATCTGAGGAAGCCAGAGACAGCCTTGCCAGATCCCTCTATGGTCGACTTGTGGACTGGATAGTGAATCTGGTGAACACCAAGCTGTCCTTCACCCGACTCGTGTTGTGAGTTCTTTCGTACAAGACATTTTGTTGTTGTGTTGTCGTTTCTTCTGTTTGTACTTTGCACACACGGTTCATTTTCAACAGTCTTTTTGGGAGCATTTTCTGTTTTTAATATCAAACTGATGTGATGATAACGGTGTATATCATGGGAGAGCAGCGAGTTTTTTATCCTTTTTTTGTATGAATGAAGATGTTGTACAAAGATTCATAAGTCATGGTCCCCAAAACTGTACACAGCAAAACGTTCATTTAAAAAAGTCATACCGTTTCTCGTATTTTTGAAGCGCGTTCAAAAAGAAAAATGGAATTTTTACGAGTCCACCTGCATAGCTGTCATCCCCTTCAAATATAATAGAGATGATTTTTTTCATGAAAATAATAAAAAATTATGCTCAACTTACTCACAGCGGAGACCACCATAGCTTAGGAATCTTGGACATTCCTGGATTTGAATGTTTTGCTCACGATAACACTTTGGACCAGTTTCTTGTCAACATGACCAATGAGCAAATGCAGTTCTTTTACAACCAGCGAGTTTTCATGTGGGAAATGGTAAGGAACAGAGAAACNAGCAAATGCAGTTCTTTTACAACCAGCGAGTTTTCATGTGGGAAATGGTAAGGAACAGAGAAACCCTCATTCATTTTCATTACGTTTACTATAAAAAGTCGTTTTGAAATTTATTACATGTTAAAGTTTCGAAATTCAAAAAAAAAATTTTAAAAAGAAGTGTGCTGGTTACAATATTTAAAAATATGAAAATTAACTTTTCACCGGAGAACAAATTATTACCGCCATTACCGCGCTACGAATGAAACCAGGAAAATCAGCAACTTCAAACTGGTACAAATTCTATGCGTTGCTTCAATTAATTATTTTCCTATTAATGACAACATAATGCAACCAACATTCGATGCAACATAGGGATCTATTATATTGGACCAATCGACCTAATTAGTCACCCGTCACAGAAGAAAATTGTATTGTTTTTTTTATTTCCTTTGTTGAAAGAAAAAATTGGCCAGTCTCAGGTACCAACCAGTGCTCAAGCATGTACATTTTTTCAATGTACCTGATCATCTCTATTATTCGTTTCTTCCACAAGTTTACAAAAAATGTATTTTTTATTAAGACATGAAAATGAGAAATTTAAAGTACATCAACAACTTACCACCGTCATTACTTTATATGTCAACTTAAAAAATTAGGATATCCTTCTCCATTACTAACAATAAGCACGAGAAGAGAAAAATTCATTTTTCATGCCTTTCATCATTTTAATTTTTCTTCTCCTCTATCCTCATCCTACAGCGCTTTTTCTTCTACGCTAATAAAAGCACACAAGCATGCAAGTAATCTTGTTCACTGTTAATACACCGTGTGCAGTGTGCACCCTCTATGATTATTATTAAATTCCAGCAAGATTACGAGAAGGAGGAAATGACTGGAATGAGCTACAACTATCACGACAATCGTGAACTTCTTGATGCTGTTCTATCAAAACCTTGTGGAGTTTTGGCATTCCTTGATGAGGAAACCAAGAGTGCGGGCAATGACCACAGAAATTTCATGGGTATGCGGGCGTAATATCATTGTTCTACCTAACATGATGATAATGTACAGTACTACACAAAACTATTCTGTATTTTGTACGTACACGTGCTGTTGCAAAAATTACAAAGGGTTTGATCCCAAAGTATGCTTGTACGAATATTAGTTTCATCCTCAACAAAACATTCTATCCCGCAAGAAACGTACGTTTTTGGATTGTAATAGCTACATGATATATTGATATAAATCTTTGCAGATCAAATGGAACAAAATCTTCAAACTAGAAGTGTTCGTACTGCTGATTCATCAAGTTTCACCGTGTCTCACTATTCAGGACAGGTAAGTACAAATATACAAATTATTTTGT
>JAHZNB010001316.1:0-12513 GCA_027744295.1 Callyntrura guangdongensis
GTTTCTGCGCCAATTTGGTTATATGTAGAGATTAGAGATGTCCTTAAGTGATAACAGCAATTTATACAAACTTCCTTCCGTTTACACGCACACAGGGTGGTTTAGAGTTTAAAATTTGTTTTCACCTTTAAAAGAAACTTAAACTTTATTGTGCACTGGAAAAACAATTAGGATCACTGTTTATGAGTACTCTTTGCTACAATTGTACATGCAGTCATTGAAAGCTCTCCGTGGACAAAAATTCTGCTGAGTAGGCGTTGGTATATAACGAGAAGGGTATAGAGTACAACGTCATTGGCTTTCCAACTTGCCTATTTTTACATTAGTGTACTTAAGTAACTTTATTTCTGACAGCGAACAAAATTCAATCCAGTACACTCCAAATCCTTTCCTTTCCTACACTCCACTTAAAAACAGAAGAGTAATTTGCCGTTCTTTTGCTCCAAGTGGTATTCTAAAGTCGTTGGTGTTTATGTAAATTTCTCCGGATCCCAAGAAAAAAGCAAGAGATCCGCGTTAAGCCCCGGAAAAATCCCTTTAATGAACAACAAAAGTGGATGTTTTTGTATTCTCTCAAACTGAGAAATTAAAAAGTCAAGTATGTGCTCTCTCTCTCTCCTCGAGCGTCTATATTTAAGCTACTTGTTTTCCTCCTTGATATGACGGTGATGATGACGTTGATCTTGCTGCTTTTGCATAATATTCTATTAATTTACATAAAAGCATAGTATACCGGCGGAAGCACTGGTATGTGCATAAGTTATCTCTTTTGACGTGTTTCTGATGATACTGATTCGGGCAATGATTATATCTCTATTAAAGTATGTAACAACATACACTTCTACTTGCACAAATGTTTAACTAGTCCGTCATCATGAGTTAATAGTTAAGTTAATACTGTAATAATTCTATTATTGTTTATTAAACCATTTATAAAGTTAAATAATCGGTGCAGTCAAATCAAAAAAAAATATTAAATGTCTTTCGCTTCGCTTCAGTACTTTTTCTCAGAGTAAAAAAACTGAAATCGGGGTTATTATAACGACTGGAAAGTAGCGAGTTCGTTATAGTCAACTAACACATTCACAAATACACTCTGGCACCATTACTATTGCCCTTGTTCTCGGTAGTTCTTTACAATTTGTCTTTTTCCAGTTCCAAGAGAATTTCACACGGTCAACCTCATTAACATATTAGCAAGTAAACACATGCACACAGCAAAGTGGGAGTATTAAGCACAGCTACCAGACTACTACAACCAGCAAAAATCTCTCGTGTGCACCACCGTCTGGAAGATAAATGCGATGCCTTGGTTGGAACGAACTACTTTGCAAAACTGGTCATTTCCCACAACTTGCACTACAGCTGCCTACTTGGTTGGAAATAGAGCTTAAACTTGAAGCAGGGAGAGGGAGAGAATACGATACAACTTGGCTTGTCGGAGTGTCAGCTTAAATATACCATTTGACATGAAAGATACCGAGACATGACGGTCTTGCCTTCTTTTGTCCTCTATGTTTAGTTACGGCGGCGTGTGTGAGGTGAACAAAGTTCAGCAGCGCTCCTGATTTAGAGTCTCTGCTACAAAGTCAAAAGTCTACTACTGTTGGACTTTCCAACTTACTACAAAACTTCGTTCCTTCCAGTTCTCACAATTTTTTTTATTTATAATAACGACTCTGCTATTTTTTGCAACAATGCTGTATTATTCATCCATAGTAAAATGAACAATAGGATTTCACTTGACTTGGGATGCTGGAGTGTCGAAAATTTTCCACTTGTAAGTTAGTTTTTGTCTTCACAAACGCTGAAAAAGTTGACAAGAAAGGAAATAAAATACGGTAAGAGTTACACTTTTTTCGTACACAATCTGTTGGATTTATACATCTACTTGTCTTATGTTATTGTTGAACTGTGTGTATCTATATAATGACTTCGTAATGGTAACACTACTACTAATAATAATAATAATAAGTTGTTGTTGCTGTAACTTGTAGGTCTTTTCTTTCTCGTACTTCTCGTAGTACTGCTAACACGCAAAACTTTTTTTCACCAAAAGGAGTTTGAGGGAGGTGGATGTAAAATGGAAACAAAGTATGTTATTATTACTTTGCATAATAGGATCTCTCGCCAAATCTCGTAACATGCAAACAAGTACGCACTTCAACAAGTTTAGAAAAAACAAGGGGAAAAATTCTTGAAAACTATTTAGCCTCTACCCTGCTTTACAAAAAGATGAACAAACTACTGCTGACTGCTTTTCAAACTTTTTTGTTTCAAGTGTGATATGACGAAGACGGGATAAAGCAGAAAAAAATGTTAATAAAATTGTTTGCTCGTCCCAGATCCGTACGCTTCACGGCGCGGTTGAGTGGATATTAAAACTTTTCCGATCCCCTTGTTTTCCCTTCCTTCTTTCAAACTAATATTCAAAGCAGCTGCTATACTTTAAGGTGGGCAAATATTTACGGTCATAGTATCAAATCAATTCAAAAAATCAATATAGCTGACTAGGGAGATTTTTATGAGATTCTGATCAATATTGTCAGACAGCAGGATATTTATTTTTCGTTTCCGGCCCCTTCTGGCTAGAAAAATCTTCCAATACCTCTCTATTAGGGTAAACTTGCCTAAAGAAAATAAAAATCACATTCCAAAATTCAGTCAATACAATCTTAACCCCCCGTGTATGTACCATATATTTCTATTTATATTCTGTCCCCATCTGATTCCCTGATTTTCTTCATCGTCATCAGCATAAAAATTATTACGACACTCACTTTTCCTTTTTTGGTGGAAAAAAGTTTTTATTAGCGAGGAGAGCAGTAAAACAACAACAGCTTATTTTTTACTACTCTTTACCCCACCGCAGCTCTCCTACTAATCACGCTTACTTGAGATTTTATTTATTCTTACCAAAATAAGTCCCGTTTTTCTTGCCTCCCGCTTCTCATAACTTTGTCATTATCACCGAAATCATCAACACCACCACTCTAAATAAATCAACACGGACAAATGCAACTGACCGCAAAGTTACGTTACGTTGACGGTGTTTGTGTGTACTAAACTTACTCTGAAATATCCAATAATCTAATCCCCACCGAAGAACAATAAACAACTATTACCAGCAATCCGAAAAATCTACCATGCGAATAGACAGTCAGGTAAGTGGCGTACACGTAAGAAAATTTTCACCTTTTTCGTTTACAATTTTTGCTTGCGTGCTGTTAACACCACCACAACAACCATCGTACTTTTATAGGTTTTTTTCATCGCTCTCTCCAGATATATATTTTTTCTTAATTTTCTCCACCACAAACAACTTTGCTTTCACACATAGTACACACACAAAACGAACACATTGTCCATTTAAATGGAAAAGTATGTAAGCATGCAAAAAAGAGACAACAAACGTGCATGCAATCCTGTACGTTACGTGAGTGCCTAAACACCAAACGAGCAGGAAAGTTTCTATGTTCAACAAAGTACATTCATTTTACTTGATACTCTCACCCAGCAGCACAAAAACACAGAAAGTTTGTGTGACGATCGTAAAAACAATGAGTTCATTTCCCGAATCAAGCAGACCAAAGTACAAAAAAGTGTACGGCGGCTGAAAGAATCAAGCATAAATATGCACGTGGTAAACTTTCCTTTTTCCTTGCTTTCTTTACGTCGTCGATCGTTGTGTTGTCGTGTTGTATTTTTTCTTGTTGTGTACAACCTGCCTGGTGATTTTCACTCGTCTCCGGTTCCACTTTTCTATCAAATTTGTTTGAAGAACGAGAAAAACATAACACTTTACTGTCGAAAGTATATATAAATACGTTATGTGTGTGAGTTTATACGTTGGAAGGAAAATTCATGCGTTTTTGTTTATTTATCCACAAGACGGGACACGTTATTTTTTCAGTTTCCGTTCAATTATTTCTTCTTTACGTTCTCCCCAGAGAAATAATAAGGTAGCCCCGATAAAGCAGGCAGAAAAATACAAAGATTACAGGGATTTTTTTGTGTCTTGATTTTCTTTTCGTCTTCCTGATGATTAGCCTGCTTCTGCCAGTTTCACTGAGCAGTAGCACTACTGCCTGTTATGTTGACGTTTAGGGTTAATAATGTCACGTTTTACGTTTCCATCAAAACTATAAACAGCCACTTTTGTTCCAGTTATTATTGCAACTCTGTCCCGAGCCGTGAGCATGCAACATTTTTTTCTGCATGCTCCACTCACAGTTACACTTATTAGCAGTTTATTACTGGTGCACCCTTAAGGGTTTCTCCTATGCCGTTAAACGGTTACAGCAAAAAAATCCATACACAATAATTGAAAAATGCCCTATCTCCACATAAAGAGCATGACACACGCTTTGTCTTCCGCAATAATAAACACAGAGGCAAAAGCTTTTCTGCTTTTCTTATGTCAAAACGAAATGTGCTTTTGTGTTTTGCTGCGTTCAGAAACGATTACGATTCAACGTGACGTGAACGTGAACCAAGTGTGCAGTAGCACGGCCAACTGAAGAATGCGAGCCGCTTACGTGGTTACATCTTGCTCCCGAGCAACGTTGGAGCAGCAGCAGAAAGGAGCTCTTAACTTCCCCCATTGTAACAACAGCGTTCAACTCATAGCATACAGCTTAGCAGAACACCAACGTAAAAAACGAGTCAAGTTGAAAAACATGTTGTTCTGTGCACCAAAAGTATTAGTTTAGTGTGTGTCCTGCTGTAGAGCAAAGCTTATTGTTGTTGGTAGTAGGCAAGAACATGGTGAAGGTACTAGCAACCCAAGTCCAAAACCACCCCAAAAAATATTGTCTCACATATAAAGCAACAGCAGCACAGCAATTGTATGTTGTATCTCATTTCGCATTGTGCGTACGTTTTTTCTGTGAACCTTTTGCGTGCTCATTGCAAAGCATACCTCATATTCACATATCACGCACTATTTTGTGAGTAATATGCGTACGCAGTACGAACGAACCCCGTTGGTAATAATCTGTGCTTGTGTAGATACAGATCCACATTTATTTTTTCAACTTGTTTAGAAAAAAATAATTGTTCGTACGATATCTCGCTTGCTATATACAGTTCTGTAATATATTTTGCATCTGTCTCGACATTAGTGAAAATCGTCGTCCTTTTCCAGAAAAAAGGTGTTATGTTTCTTTTATTTCATTTTTTGCTGTTAGTGTTGCTATTATTTGCTGTTTTCTATCAGAGAGTGTCTTTTTTGTTGCTGGAAAATATTGCGTGAGGCATAAATACTTTGCTGGCTTTGTTGATGTTAGTTTTTCTTTGAAGGTGTAAGGTACACAAAAATGGGAGAACAAGTTGCACGCTAAACTCGCTACAGTTTTGGACGGGACAAAAAACGCTGGTGGATTTTGGTGTGGGGAATACAGGAAAGTTATGCGATGCGGCATGTATTATGTGATGTTGTTAGTTGAGTTGCTCGGGAAAAGGAAAAAGGGACAGCTTGCGCCAGCTCGGAGAGACGAGAAACCTTCCAGTGTAGTCTAGTGGAAAGGGTGTACACGAAAGAGAATATAATGTGTTGTTGCAAATACAAACTACAAACGTGTACGGATGACGGAAGGGAATGTTGTTTTACTTTTTTGTTATTTGCGCTTTCATGTTCACTAAAATAGCTCGGAAGGTATAGCATATGAAAATAATTAAATTTAAGTTTCAACACAACTTTAATATGATTTTTGTCGACACGTCATGAATTTATAAAGAGCAAGAAAAAGGACAAGGTGGCGGGTGACAAAAATAAGAAACGTGTGTCAACTCACCTTTTAGCGCCCCCTCTTTACATAATAATCTGCCTGCCTACACCTTTAGCGGCCAGTGCTGGTTTTAGGTTGAAGAAAAAATAATATGAAAGTAGATAGGTGATATATTACAGAGTTGGTTTGCCTTACCCTTCTCATTTACTCGTTTTGTAAGCAAAAGTTCATGACATTTTGATGGTAATGTTGATCGTTCTTATGAAAATTAAATTACATGTCGTCTATACAGCCCTCAGTCTTGTTTACTGGTTTTGGATTTCAGGCAGAGAGATGGATGAGGGTGACGGATGTTTAGTTTGTGTGGTAAAATTTGCATGTAAAATACCACTCTGCTCCAAGCAAAAAGTTGATAATATTTTAGTACGAATTCTTAGGTAGGGGTTTCGTCGAAGGAGTCAAACTCGTCTAGGTAATGAATCTTATTTGTTGTCACCTTGTCTTGTCCGTAATGATCAGTTAACTACTGAGCGGGCTGGAGAAGTTGTTGCAAAACTATTTTTATCAAGCAGCCCGTTTCGCATAACTTTTGTGTTTTCTACCACTCAATTAATCAAAATATATCTGATCAAAATCAAAATGATCTATCTGATGTCCAAGTGTTTGCAGTGGGTAGTAATAATTAAATTTTTTCCACCTCGCAAAAAATATATTGCCGAATTTGAAACCGCTGAAACTGACTTGTTGGTAATACGTCGGGATGTAAATAATGTACTTTGTGCTGACTGCATTTGTTGCTAATATATTTGTGGATAATTTATTTGAATTCTGCCTTTTTTTATTATTATTACCATTTATCGGTGTCGAAAATTTGACAACCAATACACTATTTAATCAAAAACTGACCACTCAATTAATCAAAATATATCTGATCACAATCAACATGATCTATCTGATGTCCAAGTGTTTGCAGTGGGTAGTAATAATTAAATTTTTTCCACCTCGCAAAACATATATTGCCGAATTTGAAACCGCTGAAACTGGCTTGTTGGTAATACGTCGGGATGTAAATAATGTACTTTGTGCTGACTGCATTTGTTGCTAATATATTTGTACATAATTTATTTAAATTCTGCCTTTTTTTATTATTATTACCATTTATCGGTGTCGAAAATTTGACAACCAATACACTATTTAATCAAAAACTGACTTCAACCATCGTTGAATCTCAGAACAAAAATTACTAAAATTAAAATTATAAGACATTTTTGTTTCAAGCAAAAAGGAGACATAAACATTAGATGAAATGTGTATCATTTTATTCAATAATACATGCAAAATTTCCTGCCATTCATTTAGTAATCAATAAGCATTTTTGATTCTCAAAATAAATTTATGTCACATTTCAAGTACCTTAGTATCTTCCTGGTTCATTTTTCCTCACACCTGATTCCGCAGCAGGTGCGTTCTTTCTTTCACAGTATTCTCACAAATGCCATGTATGTATGTGGTGTTTATTTTGTAAACGTGGCATCTTTTAGAGATCATCACCCGAAAATTGAAAATCATGTTACATAGTCTCTAATTAACATTAACATGCACAGTAAATAAAATGTGTAATTAATATTTAATACCGTGTTATGTTTCAGCAAAAGTTACTCAAAACTATTTCGCCAACTTTTCAAAATGTTAAAAAAAATACCTTCAGACTACCACTTTCTTCAGTTTAGTCCCGCGTTGCGTACACATTGTCAGATTTTCCGATATTACATCACTCAAACGCAAACGAAACTGTTCACACCTTTTCTCAAAGGGGATATGATAAATGTTGGTATTATCGTCCTCATCCTTGTCTTCATCAAAAAACTTAAATATTTATCAAATGTTGCAATCTAAACAAACTGCAGTATTTACCCTAGTCAGCATAAAAGAAAATTATCGTGTCAATTTTACAAAATACAAAAGGATACCGTTTTTATCCTGTACATTTTTTCACTGTCGACTGTGTGCACGCAGGCGTCGTCATTAAGACATTTAAGCAATCGTAGATGATCTCTCAAGATAAAACCGTCATTCAAGAAAGTTTGCCGAAACGGCATTTCATTGAGTAAATATGATGTAAAGAGTTCATTCGTGTTTTACTAGTAGTTTGTTCCTTGTTAATTCGCTTTCTTTTAAGTATTACAAATAGTCACGCTTTTTTGCCCAGAACAAATATACAGAGAATGATGACATAACAAGGAAACACTAAGCACACACTTCAATTCAGCGAGTGAACGTATACTAATCTGTGCTTTCAATTTTCACCGAAAGAAGTTGAAGCAAAGAATCAAAGCAAGCCGACTTCCTTACTACTGCCGTTTCTTGATCAAAGTGAAAGACAAAAATCCCCATGATGAAAGGATCACGTGTGGTTTAATAACTTGAATAATTCCTAGTTTCGTTAATAATAATAATAATCCCGTGCACGTCAGGTATGTAAGAAAATGATACGAAATCAATATCGTTTCCTTCACTTGCCTTCATAGAAATATATACTCCACTTTACAGATTGTTTGTAATTAGTAACTAAAATAAATCCTTACAGATTTCCTTGATTCGGTTCCTCATATGACCAGAGTAACTTATATATAGTAGTTCCGTCATTCATCCAAAGTTACAACCATGTACTTCCTTATAGCACACACATCACACCATGCATACCGCCATATTATATCTTTACTATTATAAAATTATTAGAGAAAATCAGAATATCTTCTATTAGGCCGGTAAACTTGCTATTCTCTCTGTTCCTCTCTTCAATTTTCAGGTTTCAAAGACCCCAAATGTCACGTCAACTTCAACTCATAACGACATGTTACAGTTTAATTTCTACATTCGATTACATAAAGGCAGCAAAGTCAGCAAAAAGTTACTACCCTGTACTTTCACATGAGATCGTGCATGTCACATTTTATATGAATGTGCCTCAGGTAAAACGAACAACCACTTGACAATTTTGACAGGATCAACTAGACCGGCCGACCATGTTCACTCAGCTAAAGTAAAAATATAAGTCAGTAAATAAATAAAATAAATGTGTTTATCAACGTTACGACGACTTGATGTAAATGAAACTGCATACTTACATGCTACTCACTGTGTTTGTGCTTCAACCAGTTATTTCTACTCATAAAAACATTATTATTATTACATCATAATGTTATTATGTGGCAGCAGTAGCAAAGTAGCAAACTATTTAACGCCACAAATAATCACAACACGGAACATGCATTTTACTTTACAAGTCAATGCTGATTGCATAAATTATTATGCTGCTCCAAAATGACTTGCTTGTTTGCACTTTTTTATTTTCTAAACCTATAAAAATGACTCTAATACAAATAGAACAAGCCCATTGAATTCGTTTTTTATATACATATATTCCATTCATATGTAACTTTGAAAAAAAATACAATTTTTAAATGACACGAAAATTAGAATGTGTAGAGATAAGCAGGCGCTGCTACCCTACAATTTGTGTTATCGTATCTTGCCATCATCGTCATCATTAGCATTTGGCTACCAAAATGTAATGCTCCGCTTTTATGCAGCACACAAGAGATTAAATAGCCACTTTTTGAAAAATCAACAATGAATAGAAGAAATTTTTTTCTCAAAGCGGTGGTTGGTGATAGTAGTTGTATATATACAGTGGTAGGTATATACGAGGAGTGTAGTATGCAGACCTTGCCAAAAACCAAGACGCATTAAATTCGCAATGGTTTTCAAGATGGTGGTGTGGTTATTGTAATGTTGCTGCTGCTGCTGATGATGATAGTTGGTGATAACAAGAAGTGAGAACAAACACGTTTGTCATTGTTGCGTGTTGTCAATTTAAACATTTTAAATTGTGAATTGCACCATCATCATAAATGCATTGCACCGTGACATTACGATGACGCTGGCGATGTGATAATACAAATATGCTAAATGGGTTGAGAGAGAATAATTCATTTTTTTTATTTTTTTAAATGCATTGAAATCTTGTTCACCGGTCGTGAATGTTCACGCAGTCAGTGCCATACCTTCCTTCCTTGTCGTGACAAACTTTAAAACTTTCTTTTATATAATAATTCTGGGAATGCTTTCGCGCAAAGTCCCAATTGAACTCGACTTATTTGAACTGTCCCAGAGACAAAAGAGTGGTAACATAGGTACATACTCATATACTTGTACGGAGAAAAATCGAATCTGAAACTTATTGCTTTTGGTTATCAATTCATAAAAATATATAAGACGCCAACACAGTTACAAATATTGAATTTAGCAGTGGTACTAGCTGTGGATAAATTTATAGTGGTGTCGTAGTAGTATTGCTTATTATTGCCATTGTATTGTCATTTTATGTTACAGAGAGTTTGAAAAGAGTTGGATTTTTTTAAATTGCATATTATCATTACCATTATGATTGTTTTGTTGTGCATTGGCAATTACGTTATTGTTATCGACCACGCAGAAAGGCGACGACGTGTACAATGGTACGTGCCTTTCCCTTTTTGGTAAAATAAGTAAAAATGCAGCCACCTTATCAAAGACAGTGTCGAAGAACCGAGTTTATTTTTTCAGAGAGCGAGAGCCATCGAGCGAGACAAGAAGACATACATACGTAAAAGGCGAAATTGATTTGAAATCGTTTAGTGGTGGTGGCAATAAAAATAATGCTTCTGGTTATGCATATTATATAAAATACGTAATAATCTAATATTACAAACTGCAAAAAAGCCAATACACCATTGGTACACAATATCTACTTTGGTCTTTCGGTCTCTCTCTCCCTCTCAAATTTCAAGTGATTTGATTTAGAGACTGCGAAAGGGAAGGAGAGGAGAAGAGTGAAAGGGAAACAATTTATTTTAATGAAAATTGAGACAAGTCTTAGGTTGTTTCTTCTTGTTTACTACCACCACCTTTGTTTCTTCTTCGCTGATGTAATAAAAACCTAACCAAAAACCATCGCGCTTTGCGCTGTTGTAATATATAATCATCTTCAGCAACAGCAGCAACAATAATACTCCTACTGTCTTCTCCCTTCCCTCTATCTTACAAACAACAAACCGCGCTTCACCTATAACTTGTCGAATGAGTAGGTGGTTACAACGGAACAGACATGCCAAACCTAAAAAAGATGCAATGTGCTGATGATGCATGCCTGATGGAAAATATCTGTATTTCGTAGCATAATAAACGAAACGGCTTCTCTTCATCATCACGTAGTTTCATCGTTAAGCTTTGCTTTAGGAATTTCTGTTTAGCTAACCTGATCCACAAAACAACTGCTAACACATAAATATATGGAGCGATATATGGTATGAAGGTACATACATAAAGGTATTCTTTAAAATAAGTCATGATCATACTCATCACACGAGCAACGTCAAAGTCAAAACTAATAAAAGGAAATTCGAATCAGTAGACACGCAACAAATGTATGGGCTGTATAATATCTTATGCAAAATAGTCAAGAGCGAAAGAGGTAGCTGCATAACATCATCATCGTCATCGTCATCATAGTCCCATCGACAAGTCATGGGCAACAATAATGGTAAGATGTCATAAGCTATATATAATCAAAGCAGCAACGCTGTTTAAATCTGTCTCGACTGCTGCCCTGGAACATTGGTCTGAGCAGACATACCTACCCATTACGTGGTGTCTGATCATAATAGAGACTGAGTTGGACCCCAAAGGAGAGCGAATGTAGTATTAAGTTGTTCTATTTTACTTTTTTTGTTTTACAAGAATGTACGACGACTGGGGATGATACTCATGATGATGATGAATTCGAGTTTTGAAATGTAATAATACCGAGAACGAGTAAAGTGATATATTTCGTTGGTTTTTTTGTTCTGTTTGGTGGGCGGATCTCGCTCGCTTGTTGTCCGGTCGGTGCTCGTAATACACACCAGTTCATTTACATGGTTCATGATTAAATAGACTTGGACAAAGGAGACAACAAAAACAAGCAGTAGTAGCAGCATCGGCAACGCTGATTCTGCAACAGGAAAAATGAAAGTGAAATACAGCAAAGCAAAGTAGTAAACGACCTTTCTTGGCATGGGACTTCTCTGTTCTTGGCAGTACGAGTACATTTAAATATACAGTCAAACCGCGCATGTTTTTTTGTTGTCTTAAAAAGTCAAGGTGGAATTATGCTCTCAAAAGAACGAAATAAAGAACGAATGAAAAATAAACATATCTAGATTCAGGCCAATAACCGATTGAGTCTTTAGTGATATGAGTTGGGTTCGCGTTTCCATTTTAATGCATTATATTGATTTGGTTTGGGATGATGAGTTTGTGAGTATCACGTGCATACCTATGTATATATGTTATACATATGTATAAATCGAAAAACGATAGTATAATTATGTGTGGATATGAAGGCATTTAACAATATCCTGCGGATAGGAAGGTATATATGTAGGAAGAGGAAAATAATAGATGGGAGGGAGAGGGATATTTCATTGTTATTACCAAAAATGATGATTGATTCTTTCTTCTGATAAAAAAGACGCATCATGGTTTAAATGTGACCACTTGCTACACTGTCCGCTGAAAACAGTTTAACCTTTTTTGAACCAAATGAAATTGCCACGGTGAAGCCACCTATTTTACAGAGCGTCCCGTTCCTGTGTTGACTAATGAGTAGGTTTATATACAACACCGAGTACGCTAAAGAAATGAATGACTGTGTATGTAGCGGGAAACGCGTATTTATTTATGTGCTCGTGTGGTAGATTCA
>JAHZNB010001317.1:0-14264 GCA_027744295.1 Callyntrura guangdongensis
TATTTCAAATCTTACTTTTGCATGTAAAATTTCATTGGCTGCATCTGACAATTGTAAATTACTGTTTGAAGTTTTTCTATGATTCCCGATATAAGTAATAGTTCGGCCTGGCGCCGCCGGGTTCACCGAACACGAAAAATCTCGCTCACGGAACGCTTGACAGATGCTGCACCCTTGTGACTACGATCTAGCTCTTAAATTTTCCATTTTTATGCTTACCCAACCACACTAATTAATTTGTACTTATTAAACGTCGAATCGAAAGGTATGCATTTTTTGTAGACACAAAAACAAGAAGAAGGTGCTTGCTTGCTTGCCGTAAACTGTAAATCCCTCACCCCACTGTATTATGCAAATATCTACAAGAGAACGGAACGGAGTTTTGAGTAGACTGGAGAAACTAGAAAGACGTGTAAATACGTAATAACGTAATTATATTTAAAAGTAAGACTTTCCGGTTCCAACGAGCTTTTGAGTTCACAGTTTTAATCTCTTTCCCTGTTCCATACCGCGTGTGGTAATAATAACTCACAATCAGTGTTGCATTGCAATTGCAAATCAGAGAAGAGTTATTCTGGTCTATATTTTCAATCTAGTGACGTCGTAGCGCGTCACTACTTTCACTCAACACATCTTTGAACAAACTCTGTAGTTGGTTTCCAGAACGTGCACTATGGACTGGAGTGAACTTTAGCATCTGAATTGTGCGATAGTGCGATGTCTCTCAAAGCATAAGAAAGTGCATTACTACAGAATTGAATTCCATTGTCAAGGACCAGGACACGAATTTTACATGATCTCCATTGAACAACAACACAAGGTAGGTACCAACTTGGTACTACCAAGGTGCTTATATAGTAGTACTTCAGTTTTGTATTCCATTGTCAAGGACCAGGACACGAATTTTACATGATCTCCATTGAACAACAACACAAGGTAGGTACCAACTTGGTACTACCAAGGTGCTTATATAGTAGTACTTCTGTAAGTAAAACTGACTTCAGTTTTGTTCTACATAATCACCTTGGTAGGTGCCTATTCTAGCCCCTTCTCTTGTAAGTAAGTACATGTCTACTTGATTGTTCTCTTTTGATAAGTTTTACACTTGTTTAAGTTATATGAAATTTTGTATTCAAGTGGCAAGTTCATGTTTCTTTGAATGAATTAAAACCGTGCTTATTAACAAATCCATGAAATGAATCTTACATACTTACGAGCAGACTTCCAGTTAATGATGCAATCCGTCTTTCGGGTTAATATTGTTTTTCTGAGCTCATCCAATCTGAAAAACCTATACTCTCTCCAAAAGTACACAGGCAAAGACGAGTCTGAATACAATATTTCATAGGAACGCGAGATGGTGTTTCTTTGCCACACGCACTGATATATAAACGTTTGTTGGGTTGAGAGATATTACTCCCATCCACTCCTCTTGGTTTTCTAATCCCGGGCCCACACATGTATGAAATACTGCGATTCCACACATGTATTTACGTACGCTTTTAAAATTCGACTGTTGCTTACGTTATGTGTTATGGTTGGGGTCTTGTTGTTGGAAGAAGTAAGTTTATGCCAGTCCATGGAGAGAAGTGGTTCTGTCAACATCGACCATGTTACTTTCCACTCGAGATTCATGAAAAACAACGATTCCACATTGCGTTGTATTCCACATTTCTTCCCGAACTGCACCTGCACACATGCCACGTTTTAAGAAAAATATGGAATGTGTCATTACACGACTATTTACCAGTTTATAAAATCGGTTTTTTAATAAGACCATATATTGTGAATGACTCCTCCGTAGATGAAAGCACAATAATGTCGCTAACCCCAGTTTAAAAATAATTCTATACTATCAGCATGGACTTTTAAGTCATAAACATGTGTTTGCTTGACTAATTTGGATACTTGGTCTTACAAAAAATTGTAATTCGAGTTACAGTGAATGTACTAGCTGTTCTCAAACGAGGGAAATGTGATTATTGTAATAGTGATTGTTGATTCTGGTAACCTATCATTCAACGGTTGACAATATTACTCTACCAATAGCATTGATTTGGGTCCAGCAGGGTTCTGTTGGTGACATTAAGCCGCTCAGCTTTTCTCAGGTAATTTAAATCAATACTTTTTAACTTTTTAATTTTGTTTTTGAGTATGCTCCATCCACAGTCCATTATTAATAATAAGGTTTACACGGGGTTTTAAGTGGAAATAATAGAAAGATGTTAAGATTTTATTGTCAAGCTTTCGATTTTAATCAAAAATCTTCTTCAGGACATAAAACTTTTTAACTTCCAAAAAGAGTGTGATGTATTTACGCATATCTTACATTTTAGTGGAAAGTTGAATTTTACACGAATTATAGCATACCTGTACTAGATTTGGGTCCAGCAGGGTTCTGTTGGTGACATTAAGCCGCTCAGCTTTTCTCAGGTAATTTAAATCAATACTTTTTAACTTCCAAAAAGAGTGTGATGTATTTACGCATATCTTACATTTTAGTGGAAAGTTGAATTTTACACGAATTATATCATACCTGTACTGTATAATTATGTATACTAATGTTAATATTTTTATCATCATTTATTACGCAGATGAAAGATTTTTCAATGTAATGATTTTAGCGAGTTTGTCTGTCTGTCCTTCATCCATCACTGTACAGGCCAGGCGCATCAACCTATTTGGCTAAAATTTGGCAGACAGATACACCTTAGCGTAGTATCTCTGGGATATAATTGTGCAATTTGGTCAACCCGCAGGGGCTCAAAAATGTAACATTATCCAAATTAGCTCAAATTTTGTATTGCGATATCTGGTCAACTGACAAGCCAAAATATCAAATCTCTATTAATACAATAAGCTTGTGTTAATTCAAACCACTTTCATCTGCGTCTCTACAGCTGCAATTAAGCTGTTCATGAGTTTACCATCATCATTACTTTTGTATGTTATACTTGTTATTTTAACACGTTTTCATATCATACTGACATTCCCAAGATTGATGTGCAAGCGGCGTTAGTTGATTGATGTTGTCACTTGTTCAATACTAGGCTGTACATTTGGCAGCTTTAATTATTGTGACGCAAATGCGGCTTTATTTCCAGTGGTCGCTATTGGCTTATTTTAGCAGCAATTGTAGTTTTAGTACCCTGTCTCGATTTTGTAACATCTACAGGGTGTAATGTAGGTGTATAATATTGATACAGTTATTATAGGTATAGTGTAGTAAAAGTAACATTATTTTGTCGGAATAATATGTATTAACCGTTTAATAGTGGCATACCTATATTTTGTATGAAATACCAGAAGATAGCGCGATAGATCGTAGGCATTTTTGTAATCTTTACATTTTAAAGATATTATATGCATTATGCATGTAAAATAGTATATCGTCGAGTGGTATGCGTTTTGGTACAGATATTCACAATGCATAAAATGAGTTCACACAATTATAGCATCACTTAATATGACTTTAATTGAATTGTCTCGTTATAAATTGAATCATATTTTATGCCAGTTGGATTTAAAAAGCTGATAATGATGACTTCATTCATAGACTTAAAAAAACTATTCTACAAAATGCATGTTGACCAACTTTTATGGATGACGGAGTTTCTTAAGCCATTCAAACGTTGAAGTATTGTAAGACGTATTTTGCTTTATTAGCCAGTTAAAACTCATTAAAAGTACTTTCTACTGCTATTTTATACACAACCATTCAAGCAATATTGGTGACCCTCAAATAAAAAGGGGGTAATAGTTATAGTGCGATGTGGTTATTATTATAGGAATTATGTAAAATATATAAAGTAGGAAATTTTTCCAAGAATTTTAAGACGATCTGATACGTTGCTTGCCGCGTAAAGTTGAACAACTTGATGGCTGTATTACGTACTATCAAAAGCAAGTTATTTTTTCCTTACGTCATGCCATACTTACCAAAAGATTAACTGATTTATGCAGTCCGTGGAAATGTAGAGGGAAGAAGAATACCTAGACGAGAATGCTAAATTCCATGAAGAACATACACGTAACCTAGTTCCTCCATATATGCATGTAATGGTAGAGCAATGAGTGAGCTAGCTCACCCTTGTGTATTTTCAAAACTTCCTTTAAATCATTGTTCCATTTATACACATCAGTAAATCAAATACGACGCAATAACTGTTTTATACGCATAAATACACATGTATTATAGCTCCTGTGAATACAAGAAGATTGCCAAAACCCCGTATTAAACGGATACAAGGTTTATGAGTTATAAAGAAAACAAGTTGACACTTTGATGTCACAGGTTTTGACCAATTCGCGTCAAACTTGGGATGCACATATAAGTTTCGTAGAAATATTTTTAAACAGCCCTGTAGTTTCAGAAAAGAAACTCAGACGCTGGAAGGCCTCGCAGACTTAAATATGAATTCCAAATTGGAATTTCCAATAGGTAGCTCTGACTGTCTGACAATAATTAACACCTCGTCACCTGCGATGGCGCTAAATGCAATGAATATTAAACGTACCTAGCCCACTGTCCATTTATTTGAAAAGTATCGGGTGGACCGGACCGGGATCGTTTCACCACTAATTTGGCACAGTAGTAAAAAAGTAAAATACATTTAATATATACTTAGGGCTTAAAACATCCTTGTGGTGGAATGATCCCTCCTTAGCATACTAATTATGACGGAACAAATTATGTGCCGATTGCTCACATTCATATGTATAGGGCTTAAAACATCCTTGTGGTGGAATGATCCCTCCTTAGCATACTAATTATGACGGAACAAATTATGTGCCGATTGCTCACGTCCATATGTTTCGACGCGTCGCAGTAAATACAAACAATCAGTAACCACACGCACTCCTCTTAAGAAAATTTTGTAACCCTTTTTTCGTTAGCTATATAAAGCATATGTAACATGGCTTGCTGAGACAAACTTTCTTGTCATGTATTTATTTAAAAGTCTACGTCATGAAATTTTTCTTCCAATTCATGTCATTCTGATGTAAAGTGAAGCCGAACGCGTATGGCGTATATCTTGAGACGGGAATAAGTTAATAGCAGACATGGAACATTTCATTTTATTCATTTCTACATCACATTTGATACAATATAAGTTTGCTGCCTAAATATTTGCGTGTCTGTTCCACAGCCACAAGTAAATTAGAATTATTGAAAATCTCAAAGTTTAAGGAAAAACGTCAGGAAAGCTTATTCCATCTGTAAGATGTCATTTCACTTTAGAGCTTTATGTATGTACACAACACACGGTATGTATGAACATTCAGAGACGTTGACTTGAACACTGCATTGGAATCGTCTTAATATCACTCTAGCACTTTCTTAACTAGTTGTTTGGATGGTTAACAGATTTTCTAAAGGAAAACATGGCTAGCTAACGGTGGCCAACATTTTTTCATAGTGATTTTCAGGAATGGTATGAGTTTTGAGATGTACAAAATGTGGTCGGTCACCCAAATCCATCACTCCAGCGTGATTTACTTGACCTATGAAAATCTGTGAAAAGGGTGAACTGTAAAAGTACTTGAACTTTTTCGTTCTCGTTAATATTAATAGCATAATACAGAATGATCTGTCATACTGCAGTTTATGTAACAAATTGGTGAAGTGATCACCAACTTTAGTTTTGAACATTTGTGCCATTGCAGTGATAATGATGGAATGAGTCTCAAAAAACATTTTTGTTACAAGTTACACGGACAGACAAACTGCTGTTTTGTGATCAAATGAAAAATACCTCCTTAACGAAAGTGTACAGGGAAAAAAATGTTATTTTGAAAAAAGTGTTACTGTCATTATAACTTTTTCTGGTTTGATTATTTTTCGGGTGATATCTAGCACTCGTAATAAAGTTAATGTCTCTGGAAAGAAACACATCTTCAGTGATGGGAGGTGGACAGGAGCCTACAACAACAGCAAATCCTGCTGGCGAACCGTCTACCCCAGACTTAACTACAGGAAGAAATGAGAGCTTGGCGAAAATTGAGATAACAGTTTTGTCGGTCATTTTAGTGATTGCGATTATTGGGAATAGCCTCATGCTGGTTGCGCTTCGCCGTCAAATTCAGTTCCGTCCTATGAGCCGGATGTATTTCTTCATGCTGAATCTTAGTATTGCAGATTTGTTCGTCGCGTTTGGAAACATACTTCCTCAACTGGCTTGGGACATCACGTTCCGGTTCCAAGGGAACGATTTACTTTGTCGGATCGTCAAGTTTCTTCAAGTTTTTGTTCTCTACTTGTCCACCTACATTCTTACCTCAATGGCTATTGATCGCTACCTAGTCGTTTGCCATCACTCATTTTCCCGAAATTACTACAGCGGACTTAAAGGACCGAGAGTATTGGTTGCAGTATCGTACATCATCTCTTTTCTTCTCGCAATGCCACAGGCTTTTATATTCAGCTACATGGAGGTTCCGGTATGTCTGTTTTTACTGTTTGCATGAGCAGCGTTACGATATTGTTATTGCTTATGGTTGCATGTTTCTTTGTGGAACATGGCCCAAAAATGTACTTTCACTTTTTTGTCAGCAAATTCGGAAGAATGAAAGTGGCTGTTTTAGTTTACTGCCTTTATCGTACCAATGCATTGTAATGTTGTCCCATATATAATAACATAAGCAAAATTGCTAAAATACTAAAATCAAAGGTTTATTTGGCTTTAAATCTTTAAACATAATCATTTGTTTTAATAGCCGTCCCCGTCCGGCCATTGTTACATCAATGTGCTTTAACTACACGCTCGTTTACCTTTGTACGTATTCAGTGACATACAAAGAAAATAATTTGCAATAACTGTAAAATATGAAATCATATTTTGAGAACCAAACACGTGCACGCCAAGTACCTTGTGCAATATGTCATGGTGCCTACACTTTTAAAATCCATTTAGCTTGGAGAAAGCTTTTTCTAATGCGATACAAATTCTTTTATTCCTTGAAATAATCGGCTTTCCAATAACTTTAAATTCTAAAATTATTGGATGAAATCTTCACATGGTAAAGATTTCAGGCATACCATACCTACCTGCACAACCCAGCATATTTGAAACAAAACCTTATATACTCCATCTACTTAAAACAGCAAAGAAATGCTTCTCAAGACGAATCGGTATGTAGCAAAGCACGGTAACTAATAATAAGACGTAGCCTTGCAGACACCATACCAACAGAACATACTATTATGTACCCTTGACTCAAGCCCTTCCGATCCGATTGCTAAAACAAGGAAAAGGAAAGAGGAAGCATCACGTCATTGCAGAGTGCTAATGTTCTAATTATAACCGAAATGAATACTGACTCATCTGCTCTTGGATCTGTCGTTCACGCATTCATGAGTGACTTTTTTGCTGTAAATTCTTCATCAGTCATCAGTTGCCCTTTACGATTAGTAAAGGTACATATACCTTGGAAGACGGTCACAAATTTGGTAAAACGATACTTTTTGGAGGATTTTTACTTCATTGCTTTATAAGCTATTGTCTTTTGTAAGTATCATCGTTAAAATTAAACTATCCAGACAAAGACTTTAAAGTAATTTTTTCCAAATACCATATTGCGTAGTAAAACTTTTAGTTTAAGTTATTAATGAACAACAAACAGCTCTTATTTTAATGAAAAGGATCTTGTATAGATATTGATATATTTGAGCAGCTAAAAAATCTATCATAACTTCACACACTAAGTTTCAATGACATTATAATTTTAGATGTATAGCCAAACAGTTGCTTTATAGCAGTTGGGTATGTTGTTTGGAATTGGAATGTATAACGTTATAGCTTATAAATTGTAGTAAAATTTGTGACCTCCAGGTAGGGACAAAAGTGTCTCTTTAGTACATAGTTCAGGTGCTTAAATGTATGTATGTATTTAGCTTTACTATAAATGTATTTTAAATCATGAACCCTCCCCTTAAGGGTTGTGCAAACCGTACGACAACGCAAGGTGTGCGCAAAGTGCATGGCAACCAAAAAATATAGTATTGACACGACGACACAACGATATGTTGATAATGGTGGAATTGTACAGTTCGCAAAATAGTAAACTATCTCAAGAACAATTAAAGTTAGGTGTCTGAATTTTTGCTACTACCATGCCATGTGTGTCAAGTAGGTTTGTGCCAAATTTCAGGAAAATTGATTGAAATACGAAAAAGTAGTTAGCTGGATAGNATCTCAAGAACAATTAAAGTTAGGTGTCTGAATTTTTGCTACTACCATGCCATGTGTGTCAAGTAGGTTTGTGCCAAATTTCAGGAAAATTGATTGAAATACGAAAAAGTAGTTAGCTGGATAGACAAAGTCAGTTTGTGATTTTAAAAGGGAGATGTTATAATGAATGCCTGGCATTTTCCTGTTTTTCTAAAACAAAGTAGTGTACATGTTTCATAGCGGCTGTATTTACAAACCTCAATTTTATAATTCAAATTTTCTCATAGGATGTCCTTGATAAAAAATTAAGACATTCTCTAGTTATTAGAATCAAAACTTAAATCATAAGGGTGTTATGTATATTACCATAACATCGGCGATGGAATTAGAAATTACGTTGTTTTCACGTTTGACATCATGAAACGAATCAAGGTCTTCACTATCAACTATGCACTTAAAACTTTTACTTCCCTCAATTATCTCAAACTTTATACGAATAGACCATTACGATGAACTCTGTTTAATCGCAGTAGTCACACCACACCACACACAACCAAAGCCCTCCAAACAATACCATACAATATTAAAAGTCCATTGAATCGAAACCCTCTAGCATGCAGTGCAGACATGTATTTTATTTATCAGTACTGAGCTTAGTAGATTGTGTTTTGTGTCATGTATTTTTGACAATCTTTTGTCAGTTATTTACTACAAGTTTATATAGGCTATTCACAATGAAAAGTTTTTCGTGTATCGTTAAAGAGGAGAATCATATTTTCTCTTTACAAAAACAACCAAGCCAAAACAGAGCTTATCTCTGTTTGTGTCAGTACTACTGACTCAATAGTGCATTTAAAGCTATTCCATTTCAAAGGTATGGTTTGTCATTTTGAGGATGGATATAGATGTGAAAGTAAAAGAACAAGGACCATTACATTGTGTATTTCTTTATTACTTAAGGGTTTCAATATTATTATTATTATGTTTGAATGTAGATATAGACGTAATGGAATTTGCAATTTTAAAGATGTTACACGCATGAAATAAAAAGATCATTAGAGATTAAAATCCTTTGAGATGATAACTACTTTCCCTTTTTCTGGGAAAGCGTACTTATATGAGTTGTAGTATATCATGAACCTTTATAGTTACTTTATTGTTATGCATACACAAGTATTTACAAGGTATGGGGCTTGTTTCTAAATATTCTTAGTACAAGTAGCAAGTTCATGGCTTTTAACAGAGAAATAAATTGAAATAAAGGATTAAGGCTGCCTGCACACGGGTTCTTCGTAATGTCAAAAGCGTTAAAGCTGTTTATTTTTATGCATGAAAGGCAGAGTCAGTCAAAATAATGTATAGAACAAACTTTGCTTACAAGGAATGAGTGAAGTTGATGCAATGAAAAAGAGCCAAAATTTACACTACTTACATATTTCTTGGAAAGAAATTTCAGCAGTAAAACAAGGGAAAGCAATGACATGATTTACAGCGTTAATATAAGTACGTAAAAGAAATGACGTTTGAAACTAAAAACATCTGCATCACTCTCAACTCAACTATTTTTTTTTCAATTTCAACATTATCGACCTTACTTACTCCTCGTTAGTAAAAATCCGAATAGAAAACGACGTCTTTTTTTATTTTTTATACTACGAGCTGGAACATCATGCAGCATTGAGTCCTGTACATTCAATGTATGCGTATGCGTTTCATTAAAATTCTTTTGCTATATGATCTAATGATGGACGTTTACGAGCATGGTAAACTAAACTGCTAAGACTGCTAGGAAAGTAAAGGACAGCTACTGCACTCATTTATATAATTTATTTGAATAGTCGACTCACATTCTCTTTAAGTCATCCACTTTGTGTAACTAGATGTGTTGAATGACGTCTAAAGTTCTGCTTTGGTGCTACCAATTCGTAAATTCGTTAGGGTATCCGACGGTAAAGAAACAAAAGCACACCTCATCACTGTTGAAATATTTTCAAATAACCATTTTAGTGACCAAAGGGGAAAATAGGAAAACTTAAGGGACCGCCCCACATACCGCTGAGCTAACAGAATCATCTAAAGTGAATTTCCACGTTTTGCGCACATAAGTTTTCAAAGCTTTTACTTCTTTACTCAGTGTTAATTCGTAAATAACAAAATTATCATAATTTAAAACACAGCTCTTGTGAAACTTATCATTCATCAGATACTGTCAGCGTTCTAGGGTTTCCAGTGAATCTTATTATACGTTGTAAAGCTAAAACATGGGCACATTTTGCCGTTACATTAACGTTGTATTCCTTACAATTACAGTTTCACGAAATGCTTTCTCATATTTTCTCCTGTTCCACAGTAAACTAGGTATGTACCAATGTATATACCTGTTACAAAGAGTATTAACTTTCTAAATATACGCTCCAAATAAATAAATCATCTCAAACACACAAGCTCTCAAATACAATGACGTTCCATAGTAAAATGGAACGTCATTGCTCAAATAAGCTCACGAATAATATAATTTCGTCTCTTTCAATGTGAATTGCCAAGAGGCGTCAGCGTACCTACCCAAGGATGTAGTAAAATATAACAACGTCCTTGTACCTACCAGCCAGCAGTTATAATAGTTTTGAAGTTGTGGGTAGATATCCCGATAAATGCGTACATACAGAAAAGTGGCGAACCGCAGACGTAACTACAAGGACAAGGCTAATTTTCTTTTTATCTACGTACTCTCTGTCACACTGTTTGTGCCAGATACGTCTATCTACTTCGACAGCTTTGAACCTTTTGTCCTGAAATTTGGCACATACCTTCCTGACACCTTAGGCTCCATCGTAGCAAAAATCCAAACTCTTAACTTTAATTGTTCTCGAGATAATTAACTTTTCTTTAACTTTAAAAGTAGTACCAGTTGGCAATGATATTAATTTTAACGGCTTGCCATGCTTTTGGCGTTTGACAAAGCTTAATTAGACGTGTACCATTAATTGAGGTGACATTGGAAGGGATAATCAAAGTTCATATAGAGCTGTTACTGGTGCGGATATTTGAAGGGATATGGAAGGTTATTTAAGCGCTCTATGACTCTAATTTAACCCACTAAACCCCCATACACTCTGAAAACTTCACCGAGAATTGGGGGTTCTGCTAGACGGATGGGGTCCTTTCGATCGGGTTAGCTAGTAAAATATATTACCCTTACATTGCCCTTATATCACGAGTAGTATGTATGCAATACAATAGCTTGCCACTTGCCACCCACCACCACTACAGCAGCATGATGATAATGTTATGGGATGTGACATGAAATTCGTAATATTTGACTGGAGACATTCCCTCTCTCAACTACAACTGTCGTTTACCATGTAACTGGAAAACCTTTAGCACAGAAAATAATTTTTATAGCCACTGTATACCGTTAAATGTACTTTGCCTCCTATAACTTTGTCACCGCCAAAAGTCCTACTTTGGATAATAGAGAAAAGAAAACATTTTGTGGAAAACCACATCATCAACGTCACTGCTCACTTGGATTTATATTGCTTATGGCATTAGATCATTATTGCTGTATGCATAGCGAATTCAATAAGGGAAAGACTGTGTTGGTTATTAACGCTATGGTGAATGGAGCCTGTTCGAAATGTTGTCAGGCTAGTAGATCGTGGCGATAGTTGTGGTAAATGGTGTTCGTGATCCAGTAGTAGTAGTAGTAGTATAGAAATGATGATAACGTTAGCTGAATAAAAAAGATCCGTGGAGAAACACTCCCTTCTTATATTCATTCTTGTTGCTTCTCCACGTTTTTTTGCCTTGTCCCCACCAGTTTCATGCGAATCTTGTTATTTTCCGTAACTCGAACAAAAACTTTTTATTTTCTCTTTTCTCAATAATGACTAGGTGAAAGTAGTATAAGGATAGGCATAAGAAAAGAGCATTGTCCTGCGATGCCTGTGGTGGACATACAATCACACTTGTACTCATTGTGTAGGAATATAAAAGGAAGCTCACTCATCATACTAGTACCCTTAAGGATGAAACTCTTGGGTGACGGCTTTGTGGTTCATTTCATCAAGCTTGTTATTCCTCTGGTCCAATTTATGATAAAAGCGTTCCTGTCTACAGTACAGCAGTACATTTTTTGTCCAACTTTTTATGTATGAATGTAGGACGTATTTTCTTACTGGTTTTATCTTCGGACGGACTTGGGTAATATCATGTAGCCATTTTCTCTGTGTAATATATTATTTAGTGTTCCGTGTTCCATCGTGAAGATTAAGTATAAAGTGATGCATGTTGAAGTTGATTTACAACACCTACAGAATGATAAACATGGTCGGTATGGTAAGTGCTTTCACTGAGTCCTCCTTTCTTGTCCCAACCTCATCTTTTGTTTCAAAGTCGTTTATCTTAGCGCACGAACGCCTTCGTCCATAAATATAATTTAGCTTATGAAGCCTTTGCCCTGTCTCAACTATACGGAAGACTGTGCAGTTTGTTTTTCTTACAGACTTGGTCGAAATAGAGCGGCTGTCTTAGTACATTGAGTTTCGGGTGACGCTCAGCGCGTATATAGATTTTAAAAAAAATGAGAACTGACAGAAAAGTGAAAGGTCGTTTTTTTGAATGGCACTATCAATTGCTTGCATATGTGATGTGAGTGAAAATAAAAATAACCGTCATTTTCCCTATGTGCATGGTCCACAGAATAGTCCAGGAACCATTGATTGCTGGGTAACGTTTACAGAACCATGGGGACAAAAGGCGTACGTGACATTTTTTGTCACTTGCGCTTTTATATTTCCTTTCGTGGTAATCGGAGCCAGCTACGGTGCAATCTCCTGTAAAGTTATCCGATTCAGTTTGCCGAAAGAATCCCAAAGAGTTCAGAAACCATCGTCCAAAGAGCGGAGGAAAACTAAATACTCATTCTCATCTTCCTCGGAGCGAAATAAAGATGAACAGGAAACCACCGAGTCGTCTGTGGATGAAACTCCTTTACGGAAGGTAACGGGAATTACTTTAAGGTTCACTATTATACCAATGTGAGATTACAGTTAAATGTAAATATGTGTACGTAGTATACGTACTATGCTATAAATTCGTAGCGCATATTATCTTCCGTCATTTTGTAAAAAAATACATTCACAACTAGAGTGGAAACCGCCACAATTAAGCACAAATAGTTACACACGTTTGTAGGGAGTACCAACATGAAATGATAATTTGTGCATTTGGAAAATATTTAAATCAGGGCGTGAACTAGGTCTTTTTAACACCTTCAGTGGTTGTGCATACTGCATACCGTAGTTTTCTTGAAATGTACGTGTCTGCCGGCAGTAACGAATGCTGCGAGGGAAAATGTTTATCCCTGAATAAATAATGATTATGCTGACGGCTGGGAGTGAAAATTTCTTGTGCTTTTGTGTATTGTATTTCTCTAACAATTCTCCACATGCGTCTGAGGGCAAATTTCCTTAAGCAAAAACCCCCAAACAACGTTTTTCTACGCTTTCCTTCGGGTAGTGTATGACATAATCGCTAACTTTTAAGTTACTGATGGGAAAATATTGTGAATTTAAGTCCCTATTCCTCACCAAAATAAGCATTCACGTAGCGAAATTGTAGTAGATTAGAAAAATATCCTGAAATGTACGTAAGGAAACCGTCAGAAGCAAACTACCCGATATGATGTACATTTTACGCTAGTTTATTTAAACATTAAATAAACCTACGAAGTAATAGAAGCAGAGTTACGAAGTCATCACTTGATTTGTGACCAATCTACCTTCCATACCTCTCACAAACTCTACGGCGAATGTGGAATCGGTTAGCGAAAGCAGAACCGGTTCAAAATTCCAAAACAGGTACTGATTTACCACTGGGTGATCTTTAAATACCTTTGGGTGTCACATGGCTTCACTTGGATCTTTCAAAATAACTACCAATTAAGGGACGAGGAATCGATTGGTGAAAACAAAATTTCAAAATTCGAAACCGTTTTTGAGTTATCGCACGGAAGACAGACGGACAGACAACGTGAAGTTAATAAGCGATTTTGTCACTTAATTACTCGATTGTAAGCACGCTAGTGACGCA
>JAHZNB010001319.1:0-14977 GCA_027744295.1 Callyntrura guangdongensis
AAGTTTGATTCTGACTACATGTCTATAAATTTGAAAGATTATTATGAGGTAATTTACTAAATTTACACTTGCGACGTAAGTATCAAATTTCTCATTGATGTTTCCTGGATCGTCTATTACTCAACAAAAACTACAGTCAAGCACATCCGATCTCGCAACTTAACTTATAATAATACATCATGTGGAATACACGATACAAAGCTTATGTATAGGTAAGGTATAGCTTATTTGCATGACGTAACCAAAAACCTTCGAATCTTATTTATACTTAAGATTTACAAACTACGCAACAATATTTCTAATAAAAGAATTGTATGGCAATATCGCAACTGTTTACGACAAGTAACCAGATAAAATATACTATACTGATTTTTTTTAAAGAAAGAAAGATAAAGTGATGCAATAATAGTTTCTTCTTCCATGTTAAAGCCAGACATGGCAGGGACACGTAAATAAATAAGTACCTACTATACGTAAATGTAATTAATTGGCAATAATACATACAATATATTTATAGCTTCTTGTTTATCAGTTCCTTTGTGTATTTACATCCAACATCCTACTTTTATCAAATGTGTAATGATTAGGATTACCGACGGATCCAAGGACTGTGTAAGTACTTTGTCTGCACTTAATTGGTTAGCTATACCAAAGCCATTACTAGTACAGTTTATCAGAAAATTTAAAGCACTTACAAGGGTAGGTTTACAAGTCAAAGATTTACTTGGCATTTTCTAATTCTATAGATTGTACCATTTTTATTCTTACCCCACTCATCACCATTTTATCATCGATTTTCAATTGTATGCGTTTATCCAGTTTCACAAAGCACTATTTCAAATCCATATCCTGTGCTACCAATCTATGCGCTGACTGGATAAAATGTTTTATCAAATCGTCGCTGTAATTTCTAAAATAATCAAAAATGTACGTTGTACTGTGACTGTCTGTAATACGGTTTGACATTATATAATTAAAACTATATTAAATTGACCATACTTATTGACACGTGTAACGTATATCAGTGGCATGTAGACAATGACAAATTTCAAACGAATACATTGTTTTCATGAATGTTGTCACTTTAAGTGATTAACAAAAATACACTATTTATAGTTCTTTATTTGTGACTACAAAGTGTGAAGTATGACAAGACAATGATGGATCATGTTTATTTGCACAACACCACAGAACGTTTGAAAGCTCATACTTTTGATGGCCGTATTGCATTGAAAATTTTTAAGAATTCTGGTATGAAGAAATGGACGAACTCATAAAGTCGATTCTGTAGAAAAGTTTTTGCTGGGTGAAAGACAAAAAGACACCGTATGTACTTTTTATAAAAATAACGACCAACGTTCATATTTCCCAATTGAATTTAATGCGTATAATGTGCCTTAATTTGTTTGTAACTTTTGGAATTTGTTTTTTATTAATGCTTGTAATAAATAATGCCTGTAAAGTGTTTCAATTTTGGAAGTTTGGAGTGTTGAGATATCAATCGATCAAAATATATATATTGCATCGTGTCATTTTTTTTAGTTTAGAAAACTTCATGCTGATAATTAGCGAAATGTTCTTAGGAACGACCGTTTTCTGCTTGTTTGTATTACGTCATCACGACAATTTTTGGAAATTTTGGAATTCCGTTATCGTCAGCTTAAATCAAACCAGAAAATTTTAAAGATGAGTCCTAAAAGCACACATCTTCCCTTAACTACGGTTAGAAGTTAAGGATTCGATCGGAAAAGGTGGTCAAAAACAACATTACATTCTTGATGATAGATGATTACTAAAAGAAATATAAAGCGTGTTCTCGCAGATGCACAGAGAAGTTGCGAAATGAGCCATATTTTATTTGTCAAGCTATTTTACGGGGGCAGCATTGACATCATCAATGCTTTGCATCAATGATACAACTGCTTCCTTTAGAGAGGGGAGCAGAGAATGAAAAGCGGACGTTGTTCTGACTTCAGCCATCCTTCCTCCAATGGAACAGACACGTTCTAAAAATTTATATTGCATGTCGAAAATTTCAGTGTTTTTCCGTACTATTTATTTTAAAAACTGGTGTCACCTACATGAATATTAGATATGCATACTTATTATGTACCTGACCTGTATCGCACAAGTTACCAATGTTTGTAATAAATTATTATATGATATCACTTACAAGGAAAAAGTAAAAGTGAACTAAAATGTAAGTCACTGTAATATCGCTTCAATGTTATTGTTCTTTGGTACGTTAATGGCTTGCCATTAATTTCGGTATAAAGTAGAACAGAAGTATTTCTATCTATATTTATGACTAATGTTTCACAGAATGTCTATCTTCACCCCCTTGACCTTATTGTTAGAAATGGTTTCATCTTCATCTATTAAGAGTGTACACTGCCTGCCCGACTGCCATCATACAACTCTTCACGGAACATCATTTGCTTTACATGTAAACCTGTAACTTTACTTTACCCCGTCGTACTAAATTCACATTTCAAACGAAAACATAAAACATGTATGCACGTATATGAATCAATTCGTAAATCCCCATACGTGCTTGAACTCGCAGCCACGAGTGGGCATCATTAAAATTAGAAGATGTGTCAATCAATTCCATATTAAATTTAGAACAGTTTTGGCGAAGTACGATTACGAGATACGATTAATTTACTATTGCATTGTAATGTTATAGGACAAAATTCCAGATAGGGAAAAGGCGGATTGCATTACATTCATGTGCAGGTTAAAGCTACGGGTATGTGTTGTGGGATAACTCTATGACTTTACACAAGGCTGGAGTATAGTCCAACTAATATTATATTTTAAATATATTTTACCACCTAATTGAAATCAACTAGGTACGTTTAAAATACATTTTCAACGTCTTTCTGAGAATGCACGATTATAAGATATATATACATACGTACAGTTAAATGAACATTATGGAAAGTTGTATGGCCCTTTTTACTACAAGTAGTAGAGAAACATTAGTGCTGGATGATAAATTGAACATAAGCATAAGACTGCCACTCATTTGCTACCCTTGATTGTTACCGCAAATCGCATTGTTCATAAATTCATAAAATAAGAATCCCAGTCGAAATATATCTCATGTATAGCATTCTATTATTAATGTGTTCATAAAAATACCGATCAAAATTAAAACGTCTTTTTTGCGTCAATAATGACGCACCACATGGCCTTATTTTAAATGAAGAGGAAAGTCCAAAGTTTCCAACCGCATGTCATTTCGACATCATTTCATTGATCACTTCTACTTTAGTAAACGTTGGTCTTTGATCTAAAACAGTTGATTGGGGCACATTTATAGTAGAGTTACGGTGTTCAAATATCCAAAGTAAAGCAGCTACAACTGCACTGATTTTGAAGTATGTTTGCTATTTGCATTCCGTGGGAGTAAATCCATGCACACATTATGAAATAGACGTCCCCTTACCTTTTAACGTTCTATACAGTAAAAACTGAACTGTGATAGCAAACGTATTCATCAGTATACATCTATTGTCTTCGTCTTTGTAAGTTCGTAGTCATGATCAAGGCTGTCGTTGCATGTCTACGCTATGTGGTATAAATACTATCCCGGTGGTCGACTGTGGCTTCACATTGAGTTTCCTTACGTCTCCCGACCTCAGAGTTCATTCACAACGTGTTTACTTAATTACCCCCAACGTGCAGAGGAAGGAGCCACGAAAAAGACGCTGAGAAAATTGAGATTACATTATTCACATAACCTGTGTATATCAGTATCAAATCACTTTGATATAATCCCGTATATCCTTTCGCTTCTTTCTGTCTAAAAAATAACATTATGTTTTCATCTTGTGTAAATCTCAACGTGGATAAGCAGATACATAAAAAGGCACAAGGAATGACGTCAACCGTAATGCCATCACCCTACATTCCACAAGCAGCAAAGCAAAAATAACCAGACTCAGCTTTGTCTAAATTTTATCCGGCTTATCGTCACTGCTTACCACTTATTGTTAAATGCTGCCTAAGCTTCGTCCATTAATTTCTGTAGTGATCACGCTGATGAAGATGATGAAAAGAGATGTTAGTCAACAGAAAAAAAATGTACAGACAGAGGAGGCGATTAAGTTTGATAAAGAGCACTTTGTAGACCAGTTCAAAGGGAATTGATGGTGAAAAGATTCTATTTTATTATCGAGTGTGCTGTTTCCACGAAAGTACTCTCCAACTGTAAACAGAGATAGCACACTTTTTAGAAACAAGAATTTTAGTGAAATAGTCAAGGAGAAAGTGTGAGTAGGTGGAATAGGCCTCCGGAGAGCTATACTCGAAACAAATGTGAATGTGTGAATGCTTACACGACTTACTTATGGCTTTGGTTGCTTCTTTTCGTGTTGCTTCGTAGCCAGTGGCAATAAAAACGTTATTTATCAACAAATTTTATAACCATCTCTTCCTGTTCCTTGCTGAAGAAAAAGCTAAAAGCTCCGTTGTATATATTAGTCGAATCATCTTTTAATATTATCACGTAATTGTTTTACTACTGACTTTGTAATTTCACTTCTTCTCTGTGTTGCATTCAAAGAAATAAGAAAAACTCGCTTTATCTAGCAATAAACAGGTATTCGACAATACTAATACTATATATTACCATTTGCGTAGTAACCACCATGCATGGAAAATTCATTACGTCAGCAGCAACTGTTGCAACAAGCAAGTAAAGAATAACGTGTTACTTTTATGTATAATATGCGACAATCATCATTTTCTCTTGCTAATTACCTCTTATCGATGTTTCAGGTAGACCCCAAAACAGTAAATATGTTACAGCTTTTGAACGAAACGTGTAATTTAAAAAATGGTCTTTTAATGGATATATACCAATAGCTGAACGATACTGTATTTTATAAGTGTAAACTGTTTTCTTTAATAAATTACCCACAGTAAACCAAGCTATTTAAGTGCTATGTCAGCTAGGTTAAAATTTTAACGTAAAGTTATGTAAAAACTTAAAACTGCTGATGCTTCCCATTGCGTATCGTGATAAATGTTGCGAGCTAAGTAATTTCATAAAGCATATTAGCGCAAGCTATTTAAGTGCCGTGTCAGCTAGGTTAAAATTTTAACGTAAAGTTATGTAAAAACTTAAAACTGCTGATGCTTCCCATTGCGTATCGTGATAAATGTTGCGAGCTAAGTAATTTCATAAAGCGTATTAGCGCATAAAGCATATTTTCACTTAAAATCAATAAAAAAATCAGATCATATACATACAGTGACAGTGAGAAAGTGTTTATTTTTTCTTTAACATTAAATCGTATATTCCGTTAATATTGGTTATTAATAAAATTATTTCATAGTTATCAGTTAAATAATAGACTGATAAGTGGGTAATCTCACTATCAGACATACAGACATCATCGAATGTTACCATAAAACAATAAGTGCATACATATCAACGTGACTCGCAGTAAATGTGTCTGACGTGAGTGAACAATAAATGCCTACCTATGCTTAGGCATGAATTGTTGTTTACTTCGGATGAATAAGGCGAGAGCGGTAACGATGACGATATGGTGACGATAAAAAGGAATTGTAATTACTATTTTATACTGCTCGTTACGCGCACCTTTGTACATACCTAAATGTGAAAACGTTTTGTTTATTACGTATTTTCAATATTTCATGAGATGAAATGCTCAAACAAAAACTGCGTGAATAATGGTAGTTAGGGGCCATGCCATTTACAGCAGGAAATCTTACTGATGATTTCATTTTTGCCANCATGCCATTTACAGCAGGAAATCTTACTGATGATTTCATTTTTGCCAACTTCGACATTTTGACAAATCGTGTAAGATTTTGTAGAGTGCAACCGTGAGCAAAGCATTCTAATCGTCATCACTGCCACCACGGGGCACAAAAAATGATGAAGATAATTACTTTATCTAAATAAAAGCATGTGGAAAACAGGGAAAATCGCATTCAGCCTTGTTAGTTTGTAAGGCTGGATGCAACGGTGGAAATTGGAGTACACCTGAACCAACAACACTGGTGGCATGCATTAAAAGCTGTGTAGAATTTTCAATACGAGTAAACGCATGACAAGCTTCCATAAAGTCATACTTAGGTACATAATGTTTGAAGTGTAGCATGTACTTGTGTAAAAGTAAGCCACAATTATTATAGGTTTACCAAATTACAACAGTAACCAGTCGTATCTGACCGTCTGATGGACAAGCCCACCGGCTGGACAAATTGTTTCTTTCAAATGACAAAGAATTTTATACTTTTTGGTCTTTTTCACGCAAAATGATGTTTTCGGTACATCCTGTTAAGTTCCAGGAATTACTTTTATTTTTTTACCAAACTTCATCTAAATTTCTTATTAAATGATTACCAACTATAGTATTTACTATACCCTATAATCTATTTGGGAATTTAAAGGCATGTTCTGTTAAAGTTTTCAAATATAAGATCATGACGGTTGTTTGACAGACAACAGATAAAAAGGAAACCGCCATACTTTGTTGGACACATGACGACACTAGCTTGCTATTACACCATACCTGTAAAGGACCATGCGAATCTCAACTGGAGTCGTTGGGCGTCAATCGTTGTAAAACAGGTTGCTCAGTTTTGGAAAGTGGGCCTGTAGGTGTTTCAGTGGTTTAGAAATATAGATATAAGATTATATGTAGGTATACGAATTTAGCAGGTACAAGACCAAACAAATACTAGAAATTTAAAAATCTGAATGAAACGCTGCTATTTATATGCGTGCTTGCTGCAGTAAGTTTTCATTGTCGGATTCTTTATGCTCGACTCGGGATTGCTTTCTAAGGTTTATAATGAAGATGTGTCACACGAATAAAAAACACCAAAAATGTGACCATGGGACGAAACTAAAGGTGTGATTATAGCAATACCATAAAAAATAAAAATAGTTCTTTCGATTCTTTTCCCTATGATTTTCTTGACTATTTTTGGAAGCATAATAAAAATAAATGTTTACTGGTCTTTGACAGGATCAATAGAGCCATTTTTGGAGTTTTTTTGAGACATTAAAAGGACTGTTTTACCTGTTTTCTTTTTTACGGATTATGCACATGGAAACAACCACCAATATTAAACATAAGTTACTTTTTTTCTCTGCCACACAAAACTTTCTTGTAATATTAAAAATCTTGCTCGAGGTAGTTTTTACTCTGCGGTTTTTATCAGTAAAAAATAAAATGACAACATTCTCTCCCACAAACCGTAGACATTTTGTTCGGTTCCATTTCTTGGCGATCGCTTTTTTCGTAATTTCCACTCTCTTGATACACACAACTTGAACGGGTTTTCGGGGGTTCCATTTCCAATGTGTGATGTCGGTTATAATGCCATCGGCTTCTACAGCCACAAATAAAAACTACAAAACCACTAATTGCTCTGGTTAGTTTGCAAAATATATCTGTCCATATTACCTACATAGCAGTGCAAGTACAGTTAAAAATAGGATCATAAATTTTAATTTGAAGATTATTTAAAGGGATAAATGTTACCATGGTTGGAATAATGATAAATCGTCGCTATTATTATGATACTTTAATTATTGGGGGAAAAAAGCGCTGATAAATCGTTTCACTATGAAAATTATAACGACGATAAATATTCAAGGGAAAAAACAAGAACTTACTTATTTATTTGTGTTAAACTTTACAAATAATACAAATTGTCTAGTCTTTTGCAAGTGCTTTATTCATACGCTTTGGACGACCCCGTTTCTTTTTATTCTATAATATGTTATATGAATATAATGTTTATATTCTAGTCCTCCGGTCATTGCTTCTGGAGGTAAGTCAAACTTATCTATTATCGTTGCAATGCCAAGTACATGTTTACATAAATATAGTTTTAAGAAATCCACACAAGTACATCTGAAATCTGGTACATAGTCATTGTCTTTAAAAAAAATACGATGGACGAATATGTTAATTTCATGCAAATTCCATTTTTTTCCCTTGAATATTTATCGTCGTTATAATTTTCATAGTGCAACGATTTATCAGCGCTTTTTTTCCCCAATAATTAAAGTATCATAATAATAACGACGATTTATCAATATTCTCCCGGCTGTTTATTATATGCCTTATTTAAAATTCACTGGAAACAAAACTTCTAATCGAAGTCTCAATTTCCTATGATGAAAGTATCATAATAATAACGACGATTTATCAATATTCTCCCGGCTGTTTATTATATGCCTTATTTAAAATTCACTGGAAACAAAACTTCTAATCGAAGTCTCAATTCCCTATGATGAACGTTGTTTCCGTGTTAAACAAATTTCCTATAACATATATAACAAGCATCATGACCTTATATTAGCTGCTTCCTTCTTGTCTAAAAGATTTTAAAAAAATCATTTGATTGAATGATTACTAGGGATTGGCCATTTGCAAAATTTATGTTAAAGTCAACACATATAGTCATTACATCTTATTGGAACACTTGATTCACAATATCTTGCTTGCATTGCAACAGCTTAGTAAGCGGCAAAGCATTTCACTTTTTCTGCATTATCAGAATTTTTCGTCGTTCAGATTTCATCTTTCCGAAGTACCGTGAAAATATCCTACGCAGTTTCAAATGAAGGAAACAAAAACTATTAAATTATGTACAAACATTTATCAAAGATTTTAGTAAGTTGACTTACGTAGTAAGTGTTAAAGCGTGTTAAAAATAACTTCGAAATATGTAAGTATACATAAATCTCTCCCAGGGTTTGTCCAAATACGGAAAATCTCATAGTCAGTATTTATTTCTGTAAAAGTGCAAGTTTCCTTCCAAGAATAAATCGATATTCTTACATACTATTCTATTTCTAGAAAATATTTGTGTATAGTAAACATAGTGTAATCTCTCTCATCTAAGAATATTTTTAATTCCTCTTATTAAGCGTTCTTATAAAGATTCTGGAGTTTATTTATTGCCAGACAACTATAAGAAATGAAGGAATATATGTGTAACCGAAATTACTGGCGTATCCTAGCTGTAGCTATCAGAAACCTCGTGATGACAGCAATTTTCATGAATTCTCGATCAGCTAGGTAATTCCCCCTTCTCCTTCGTTTCGTAGTTTAATCTAGGCACAAATTGGAAACATCGTAAACCAAATTTTCTTTTAAGTACACGACAAGTAAGTTTGTGTGTGTTGTTGGCTAACAAGATTCGTTCCTTGTCATTGTTTAAGCTAGAAAGCGAGAAGGCTATTAAAATGTTGTAATAACGGAATTTTTTTTATTACGCTTGTGCTTCTTTATAAATGCACCTAATCACATCCGATTGTGTAGCTTTATCACAGACTACGTCAAGCTTCAACGAATACATATATATACGATCAGGTATTATTGTGAAAGCGCGGCAATACTATCTATTTATTAACTTTCGTAAGCGAAGCTTATAAAGTTATTGAGATCACAATCATGTCTGTCTGTCGGTCGGTCGGTCGGTCTGTTAACACTATAACTTTTGTTTTACTTGATATAATCGAACCAAATTTGGTACACGGGTACTTTAGGTCAACATCTTTCTTGGTATTGAATTTCAACCCCAGATGTCACTTATGACCGGATATAGTGGGGGTCACCAGGTCATATGCATTTACAGTATCGACGACATTACTTACGAAAGTTACATATCTGAGTGTTACACTCACCTCACCTCGTTAAAGGTGTTATGCTATAGTGATTATAAAAAATGTGGAATTGACTGAATTGAGCAATAACGTAAATGCAAGCACGTATTTCAAATCATTCGACTTGTATTTTGCCACTTGTATAAAGAGATTTTATTTGAAATCAGCCTAGCCTGTGTTAAGTGTGTTTCACTTTTCCGATCTTCGGAATTCTCGTAAAAAATGCAAATAAAAATGTAGCGACTACTGTATTACCCGAATCGACTGGTTTATTTCGTTGACTAACTTGAGGGGTTAAAAGCGTAAATTATAACATTAAATTTTTAAATTTTTTATTGTAAGACAATTTTCACTTTATTTTGTTTTACTTACATTTTTTTCCTGTACAATCCTGTATCTTGATCTTGTCACGTGCTCAATAAAATTCGGAGCTTTTCGTTTTACTAGTATTTTTTACAAATTAATTATTAATCATTATGAAAGGCAAATCGACATACTTCTTGTTCAATGATGTGGCGCCAAAGAAGTGAAGAACACGCCAGATAATGGACACAATCCTCTTTTCCACGGCAAAGCACTCAGGTAGGTTGACTCGTGCAGAAGAGGCAAGAAACTCCGATTGCAAAAAACTTCCTGTCCTCTTTCATTAAATATGAATACAATATGTGTAATAATCAAGCCGTGCATATTTACATGTACTACCATTTTTGAACAGACACCACAAGGAAGAAAATTCAGTTGAACATGAAACGTACAGACATGTATGTACGTTAGTGGTAAAGTTGTTTACTTTTATAAGTTGTAAAACTGACCAAAGAAACCCAGGCATAACATGAGTTGAGAAAAACTTATTCATTCATGTTTGTACACATTTATGTTCATTTATCCAGAAAGGAAAATAAGCCAGTGGAGAAAGGAAAAGAAAGTACAGAAGTCCACACGAAACTCAGCGGATCTAAGACAATACATTTTCTTAGAGTTTGTACTTTGCTTTGAATACTATGTGGTATGTACCTGTGCTGCCTGACATTAGTATTAGCAGCAGGTAATATATGTATGCATATTATGTACATGTCTGTGTACATAATGTATGTTCTCAACCCAATCGAGTTAAAAGTTTAATATCAACTTGGTATGTATGGCGGTGTGAAGTAAAACCACGCCAGTTAAAAATCTAGCTCGTGTCGTATACCTCTCTGTATACTCGAATGTGTATTTCAATTTCCAGTAACTCTTTCGCTAGCACAACCACGCAAATTTTATATAAGTTTTTTTTTAGATTTTTTAGTATCCGGTAGCCCTTACAAACGACTAGTAGTCGTAGAGGAGTCTATCAAGGCGTATGAACTTATACTCATCGTTGCTGTCGTCAATCAAAAATCCTTTTTTCATCCCCATATTCACATCTGCAGGAAAATATACCAGAGTAGAATATCGCAGGCGGATGAAACGATCCCCAATCCCAAACAACAGACTTTCACCACCGTCATCTCCATTAGAGTAGAAGGAATCGTTTTAAGGGAGGAAAGAGGCCCGCTTTCACATTGAATACGTCCATCGGACTGAAAGAAAGCAAAGAGGATCTTTTTGTGCTTGTCGTCGTCATTCCCCTCGATTACGAAGTATTTTTTCCTTTTTCCGTTCTCTCTCTCTCTCTCTCTCTCTCTTCTCTTCTGCTAGCCTTCTCGTCGTCGTCGTCTACTGTTGCAGGACTATAAAACTGGAACTCTGGGCACATCGACGGCTCACTTGGATGTAGGACGCGAAACATAACTCCATCAGAACAACTTGCAGTTCTAAATTGTCCCACGTTGTACTCACATCATTGGTCTCATTCAGGTTTGAATCGGCGTCTATTTTTCAAATCCCTGTGTAGTACATTTTTTCAAACATTTTAAAACTCAGCTATTCTGGATGAAAATTTTGGATAACATTCAAACCTGATTTGATAAAGCGATTTGTTTACTTGGTGACTTTTTTGTTACGATACAAACGGTGGAACTGTTGCTTTTACCAGAAAAGTAAAGACGTAGAAGGAACTTTTACATTAAAAGCTGCATTTTGTCATCAGTGTAAAACAGATAACCCGTACATTGTCATCGAAACACAAAGGAAAACAGGAGACGCCGTAGGATATAGTCCTCCATACAACAACAGTAAGAATTACCCTTGAATTTTTTATTTGTATAAATAGTCACCAACTTTTCCTTTGCATCTGCTTTGACTTGGCACTTTACCTATTCCTGATTCAAAATACGGCTTTTTATAATATCCATGATAGCTTCGTTGATGTACGCAGTGTGGAAATATTTACACCTGATTCATTCGCTTTGGTTGTGCAAACTGCTACAACGGACAATGCATTTGCTTGGACCAACATGTAGCTCAAATTTCCCCACTGCCATAAAAATTTCATCAGAGAATTCCTTTGCCGTACTCAAGAAAAGTTTTGACTTCCGGTTGAAGTTTTACCAATTTTGAGAGAACAAAACACCGTACAGTTACGCTATCATCGTAGAACGCTCCACAAAATTTTCTTTGTTTCTAAGAGAAGTATCCAAATTGAATACAACCTGTATTGATTTTCTAAAATCTTCAGCAAAATCCTCACTGAATATAACACAAGTCTCCCTTAAGTCATTCCAAGCTATTTAACTACTCCCGACTTCCACCCATAATAAATTCATTCTTTCCTGTTTTGTGAAGATAAATTGTTGGATACAAAAACTTTGCTTATTTGTTGTGCTTTATTTACGGAGGCTTATACATACATTATAAATCTTAATTTGCCCTAAAAAAATTATACATAATTTTGTACGTTTACCACCCACTCGAAGCAATTCAGTATTACTGTTATTCTCCATAATTGTCTTTCTATTAGTACTTATCGTCATTGTCCGATAAGTCTTTCAAAAAGCCTGTCTTAGTTCAGGTTCTTCAGTGGGATCGATATACCCTTTCTCCAAAGTTGATTAAACAAAAAGTTGCACCCAACCGTGTATTAACGTCATGCCAAATTTGCACAATTGTACTTCATTTCCTCCTTTTTTTTCTTGTCTTCTTTCTCCTCCATCCCACCATTTGGATTAAATTATCAGCCTATTATCCCCGCCCTATTCATTAAGCAACCGTGGCATTATCCTCTTTCCCATAATTTATTTAGTTTTCCGAGAATCTTCCCTATTCAGTGCACATATCGGGAAACGTAGCGTACCGTGGGAAAGATCTCATTATCTCATCATCATCCTTTCATTTTTCTCATCCATTCAACCATTCAAGAGAAACCAGTTGAATAACATTATCCCAAGCTATTCATAACAGCAACTTCAATAATCTGTACCGCCGTCATCATCACGGCATGTAATATAATGCATCTGTAAAGCATCTGTAAAGCATCCATATTGCCCCAACAAACGATACCTGTATTAACGTTCCCTTTACCTTGAAAGTTTGTAACAGAGCACAAAGACAGATTCTTTTCCCTTTTCAGGAGCACTCAAAGAGGCAATCACCAATGTTGTCAATATTGTAATTTTTAATAAGTTGAGTTTAATAATTTATTAGCGGCAACTTTATGCTCCATGCTTTTTTCAGTTGTATCTCATTAATTATTTGTGTCGTTGTTCTAATCGATAAAAAATACAAGAACACCGCTCCAATAACTCTTCATAAGTTACATCGAAACCAAAAACTTAAGGGGGAAGGGTCACGGGAGGATTTTTTTGTTTATATGATACATTTGAAAGCTTGCAAAAATGTGTTAAAAATATCGTCATATATTTTAAACAATTTTGCTAAACAGTTTGTTTTTCACATCAGCTCAGGTAGTCGAAACGTACTATAAATAGAACACTACACAAAACATGTTTTTAGTCGCTCTACTACCGTGTTCAACTTGCAAGAATTCCACTTTTAATTTTTTAAAGAAAAGCCAGAATACTACCATAATGTACTAATAAAGTATGCCGAGCATTTTTGTCTTGACTGCTAGAGGAAACACTGCAACCAGATGCAGGGCAAGTTGGTAATGTCATTGGAGATGATACTGTACGAAAAAATAATGTGTAACTTAAGTAGTCGCCGTTCTACTTCTCGTTCCATTTTGTAGTGTTTCATCATTTTAAAGCTCCAGGGGATGTCCTGTTCCCTCCTCTTTCTAAATTTTTTTCTTCTTCCGTGTTGCCTACCTTCCGGCGAAGCAGGAGTTAAAAACTTGTTTGAAGTAATAAAAAATCTATGGATCCTTCCAGACAGAAAAATTAGTATCGAGGGTTGGTTGTAATGCAGGCTTTTTACGTGTTTTTATATAATTGGGTCTCCTTTCACTACCATATAGTACGTAGGTAGATGTTCCTTTGAAAGCAACTATTAAAAATTATTCATTTTCTCTCAAAAAATTATGACGGCGTGTATGAATTGGCAACGAGCAGTTTTGTAATAGGTATGTGATCCCAACGTTACCTTAGTCAAACAGAAATGCATTATAAATTATTTCCAGCATGGGGACAAATTCTGACGGTGACAGGCAAGGTATCACGACAAAGTAGGAAGGGCAAAGGGCGACGTGGAGTAGGTATGTAGGGGCAAAACATTATTAATTCACTTTTATATATAGAGGAGCGAGGAGACAAGAAAGGAAGCATAACCTACGCCTTACCTGATTTACTTTTCCCGTCAAGGACTTTCCCTCTTTCTTTCCCCGAAACTTACGTACATACACTGCAGGCATGCTTCAGTAATTGTTATCCTCGTCATCTTTATCTACACTGGAACTTGACGTGCTTGTTGGGAGCATGAAGTCTAAGAATTACAGCGTGCTAATGATTTGAGCCTACTGTGCTCCAAGCAGGGCATCATGATGCTTATCATTCAACTGGGTAAAATAGACCATAATCGTTATCTCATTTCCACAAACTTAACGTCTGTGTAACTCATCGTTTGCATTCCAACCTGACGAAGCGTGCACTTCATTTTTGGGTTTTTTAAAGAAAATATATTTATAAATAAATGTCAAGTAGATGCAGATGTTGTGTTTATGTGCGGTGGAGCAGTTAACATTATTGCATACACACTACGCAGAAGCATAACAGTATTTTGAGGTTAAATGGCAACCATAACTACGTAAGTATATTATGTTGATCATATTTGCAAGACTCAATTTACAGATTACGCTGCTGAAAGCATACAGAAAGAAGATGAGCAAGTGAAATATTATTTTGTTTATTTTTCATCCAGGTCATCATGTAAATTTCATTAGTACAAACTTCCAAAGCAGAATATACAATTTTTTCTTAAAAATAATTTACA
>JAHZNB010001320.1:0-10307 GCA_027744295.1 Callyntrura guangdongensis
TAAATTGGTAAAGTTCTAGGTACAAAAAAATTTAAACTATCTGCTCTTTGGTTTGCAGGAGAATGACTGCAATAATTATACGATATTCAAAATGAGTATGGTAGATATTTTTGAAAATATTATTCAGGCCATCTAATTTAGAAAACTCGAAAACAAGTTGTCATATACATTATTAAAACTATTCCACTATATTCTATTATAATGCTTTTGTTTTAAATGTATTTAGGTACTTTTGATATTATCCAATTTACATATATTTTCTTCGAAAACAGTTTTTTGTAGCTTTCGTTTGATGGAGTGCAATTAAAATATAAGACAGTTAGGAACCACATTTACTTAAGAATTCTGAAACAAGGTTAGGACGAAGTTGTTTTAATAAAATATTATATTTAGTTATTATTTTACCGTGAATTTTTAGACATATAATACTTTTCCTTTAGAGGAACAGGAAAATAAAAGCAAAACATTGTTTTCCAGGTAAAGTTCAATAGTTCGAATAACAGATTTTTCCGATTGCATTACTAGCTATTAACCTTTGTCAGCTTATAAAATTCATATCATGTGGAGTATATTTCTTTGTCAAAATTTTTCTAAAAACTAAAAACATGTTTTTGGGCTATGTATGAATTCGTAATGTTCTAGCGATTATGTAGGAAAATTCACCAAATTGAAAACCGCCAATTCAATGCCAGTTTATAATTGTCATCGCATTGAGATAAGGAGTTTGACGATGTAAAACTGATGACAAAATGGGATGTAAAACGGGTGACAAAACGCATGGACAAAACAGTTCAGTCAAACCGTAATTCATCTACATACATACAAACATTGTTTTACTACATATTAGAACTGGTCCAATTTAAGTGCTATACTAAACGTGTCTAAAAAACTAAAAATTGAAACACTGCCGCCTTGATAATTTGGCTTTGCAATAGCTATTGTCTCATTTATTTTGGCAAATACTGGTGCTTGTCGTAATGGACTTTCTGAAAGCAGGTCATGTTTAGTTATAGCCAAGTTTACTTGAATTTTCGGCAAATAATGAACTAACTGAAAAAATGATAACCGTGACTTCGCTTCTNAAATGATAACCGTGACTTCGCTTCTGGATTTAATTTATTATTCCAATCTTCACCGTTGTTAGTTGTTCTGGGACAGCTATTGTCATGATGGCTCCACAACTCGCTACCATATTCCGCCCCTGTCCCATGAATCCAAGTGTCAATCATGTAATTCGATAATTTTTATTGTATACTACATATATTGCACTTGTAGTGCCTTACACTATCAGCAAATCAAACATCAATCTTTTTATATATCTTTGTATATACGTATTTAGATAAACTACGTCTTAACTGACTTAATTTGTCCAAAATAAAACCAAAATAAAATTAAATTGTAGATAAAAATGAAAATGTGTAGATTTATTTTTAGCGTGTGATTCCGGGTCATCTGCTTGAAGAAAAATTTAGAAAGTCGTAGCTTCCTTAGATGAAGCATTCTTTTTTCTCACCCACTGCTGTGAAACTCGTCTTCTATCTGCTACGTAAAATAAAAATTTAAACTGGAACAGTTCAGTGACATGTTTATGGTCAACGAAGCAACTTATTGGGTGGGGTACACTGCTTCAAATGTCAAATAAACTCTCAATATTATATTGAGCATGTTTTATGACCATTGGTAAAATTGCATATCCCAAATCTTTTCGGTGAGGACGCCTCAAAGGTTATCCCTCACCATAATGCTACATCCTCACATACATCGTGAATGACCATGGAGTACGCCAAGGGGGGTCAAACAAAACTTTTGGATAACCATCATTCCCAAAAAAGAAACCCCTAAGAAGAGTCCTGGTGCAAGTCCTATAGATTTATTTTGATTTAGGTACCTCAAACAACGCATTTTCAAACGTCGGGCAATTTCGGTGGACGGCATTTGGAAAGTACTGCAGGACGCGTGGAGTAAAGTTACTCCAGAAATGGCACCAAATATAATGAGAACGTGAAAAAGGTGGTGCCTAATGACAAGTTTAAAGTGTGGGGAACACATTGGAAACCTCAAACGAGTTCATGGTGAAAAATTGTAACTGTGGGCAACGTTTAAAGATGTGCAAATGTTAACTGGGCCACCTTCAGTAGGAGCACTGATTGTGCTTTTATTTATATTCTGCCTAAACGTATTTGTTATGCCACTTTTCTACGTACAATCAGAAGGTAGTATTTAACCGATTATTACTATAAAACTTGAAGGAAAAGCCGTAAGCGAAAAACACGTTAACGATTAAGGTGGCAATTTCTCAAAAACAATTAACGGTGATCGATAAAGTGTTGAAAGAACCAAACCTAAAGGTATACCACGATTTGGAACAGGATTTACAAGTGGCATGTTCAGAAAATAAAGTAGAACTAGGAAAATTGCATTAACCTCGCCACATGCGTGAAAGTTAAGATCCTGGTAATAACAACAAGAACTGCGTGAGGTTTCTAGGAACTGAGGCAAGCAATAACCAAGTATTTTATGTCGTACGAGCTTTTAATTGCTGAATCGTCTTTGCAGAGAGTTAGGCACGGTTTCTGGTAGTGAGTTGCATGAAACAAATAGGTCTGTTTTCAAACAGAATCTGTTGAGAAACAGCTAATGAAAAAATCCGATTTTTTTGAGTGAATCTGTTGAAAGAAGGGACTTATTTAAAAAACAACCTGATACAAATACCATTTAATTGTAAATAGTTGTAGGAAAAATGAACCGTAGATATTCTGGGTTNTTGTAAATAGTTGTAGGAAAAATGAACCGTAGATATTCTGGGTTATTAGTTATTTGCCAAAAATATAAATTATAGAAAACAGAATTTCAAAGTTGCAATAGTCTCTAGAAATTTATAAATACACCGGCGGACGGTGCAAAGCAAAGAGAATATTAACTAACCTTTTTTTGTCATGAATATAATATATCATTTATAAGAACATGCCATGACTGATGCAAAAACCAAGGTTATTATTAATAAAATGCACTCATTAATGTTTGTGTTTACCGTGAGAAAAACATTATGTTGTGGTAAACAAATGCTGGACGACGGAAATTTGTACCATACTTAATGGGAATACAAAGTAGCAGAATCCGGCACCATACTCAACTAAAATTTTCAAAATATTTAGTCAAATATGCAATTAATTTTTTTACTTTACTTTTTTAACTGTATTATTTATTGTATTATGTCCTGAAGATAAAAGATAAAAATACAACAAAGTCAATTGTATTCCTTTTTTGTAGAAAACTTGATCAGCTACTATAATTTTGAAATTTTAAACTTGTTAAGAACATTAAAACATTACGTCTTCAGACTGTTTTGTGCATCCTGTTTTTCTAAGTTGATGACATCGCTCCTTTAATAAAAAAATATTTCATCCAATTACCTTTTGTACTCTTTGTCGATTATTCTCCGTTTAATAAAGAAGCATAATACGCATTTATAACTGTGGCTGACCGTATTTAATTTATGTGATTTGCTCACATTCCCGCGCTCATAAATATCGGAATTTTGTATAAAATATGCGTTTGCATAGAGTGTCGAATACTACTAAATAATCATACATAATACAAGAGTTCAGTAATTTTTCAGTTAACAGTAAGAAAGGTGAAGGAAGCATATGTTGTGGTAAAGAATTTTCAATGTGGGAAAGTTGTAAAATAATCAATGATGATATACAGGAGAATATAAAAGGACTATGTAAATTTTTCTATATTTAACGACTGAACATTATTGTTTTCCAATTGTGGTTGTGAATCGGAATTCCGGATGTCTTGTTTATTCCGTTGAACCGAACGTCAACCTCCCTAATTTTATAAATGGGGAAAAGTTCAATCATTCTAAGAAGAAACTTGACAACTACCATTACCTTGACATAAAATCCCTTTTAACTTTGCCACTCCAAATGTGCACTATAAGTATTAAATATATAAAAGTACTTCCGTTCAGTTTTTATATCTGCGGTTTAACTAATAATGTATTCGCGGCGAGGTCGAGACGTTTCTTTTCGGTAAACAACGGTAGTCACATCCGTGCTCTTGTCGATTGATCATTTCCAAAAAATGACGGTTTACGCAGTACAAGTAATTATTTTTTTAAGAATAAGTATCGAAACAAAAAATTAATAAGAGGATCGAATCATGAGAAAAATAAAGGAAACGTAAAATTGTTTGCCAATGCTTGCTAAAAAATCTTGTGAATACTGCCTCGCGTACGATATACATGAGATTCTTATCAGTGAAATTTTGCATTATAATCTATGGTTCCAAATTTTGGTGCTATTAAATGATAACATTAATACATGGTGATTTTACTTTGTGGTAGCGTTCATGATGGAGGTTAATCTTATCTCCACTTTTTTATCACATCAGGCTAGCTGCTTTTGCGGCACGTCAGTTAGTTTGGTAACACGTTATTCCAAATGATCACCTTTCTCCCCTTCCATGGCCCTGGCCCGTAACGGTTTGAGATATAAAAAGTTGGTACTAAGAAATATCACAGTTTGATACTGATACAGTTTGAATACCGCGTATCCCGACGTTGCATAAAACGAAAACAAAGTACCAATGAACCTTTATTAACAACATAAATAACTAGCATGCAGTATGTAGTAGTAAATTTTAAGCTACTGTTATTGTATTTGGACTTTTCTATAAACAACGTTAGGCCGACATCGTGTGGCGGTATTTTAAAATATCTATTTGGAGACTTAACGTCATCCACGAAAAAACCCATAATATGCAACGCCTTTTCGTGAAAACTATTAAAACATCTATGATACTTTATTTTTTCAGAAAACAGAATTTTGGGGCTTTTTGGGCAGCGATATGTGCAACTGCGTGGTAATCAAATAAAAAAGGTTGTCTGAGGTGAAATGGGGGTGCGTAAGTGGCTTGTATTACGCTTTTTTTTATGTTTTGCTACGAAACTGTGGGCACTTTGATATGGGCTTGAAACTAACTAAATATTTAATCCAATCCAACATTGTTGCAGTATAGAATAGTTTTTGTGCAAACTACACACAGCGTTTTATGATTTTTTGCATAAAACTATTTCAGATGTGTTGGGCAGAATACGGATTGCTTATACACTTAAGGCTAATTCATAAAGAACGTAACGCAAAAAATTGGTATTTTTGAACTTCCATCCACACTTGTCACAGGTTGTCACAAAATATCAAACCCCGCCAACACCTGATGTCAAGTCACACTACACACATTTATACATATAGTTATTGCCGTAAATTTTCCCCCATTCATGCATATATATTTCATAGGCTGAAAATACGTTTTATTAAATTACCATTAAAAAATTCAGCACGGGACATGCGAGATAACTAACTTTAAATATAGCTATTTCATACATAAAAAAGTATAAAAATAAAAGCTTTTTGTTAAATGCCCACAAATAGATTGAGTAGGAACTAAAGGAAAATCGTAGGGGTAGGTACTTGTAGGGGTAATCGACCAATTAAACTTCAAATAATGTGTCATTTGTCCAATAGTTTCAGCATTGAGCCTAAAAGCTCACTTGACCACGGAATTTAGGTCAAAATGTGGTAAATTATTATTATTAATAGATACTGGATAAAAATAGAACCTTGTACATGAATTGGATGATTTGCACCAGATATGAAACAAATAGTCAAAAACATTCCACTAACTTCCAAATAGATGTGAAGTAGCAAGTTAACGTTCGACACTAGTATGGCTAATGTCTTAAAAACAATAATATTGCCGAACTTCGTCCAAGTGCATTAAGTGCCGATTAGCCAATTTCATATCAATCTTTAAAATATTCCTTCCTGGTAAAAGCATGATCCTGTTGCCGCTGTGCAGGGGACCCTACGGCTACTAGTGTTACCCTTGCATGCCAATTTGTGCATACGTTGGAATACTGCAAGGATATTCTAAGGAAACTCCCAGTTCCGCGAAAATGTCAATCAGAATGGTGTATGAGCACGACTAGCTGTAACTTTCCACCTAAAAAATTAAATCACTTTAAATTACTAAATGTTTATTCACGATTTGTATTACTCAAATTTATATTTCTCTTCTGGATGATTTTTGCAGTGCAATATGGATACAAACCGCTGTTCTACTTTCACGAAACATTTGTGTGGTTAAAAAGAAATGGTTTTGGAAATTGAGCAACACCTTCATTTGGAAAATCCTGAATACCCGTGAGCCTTAGGTTGATGGATGCAGATTTTTCGGAAAGATCGAAACTGCTACTATACTGGGTCCTATCTGTTAATTCCGCTAAAGTGCGCTCGCTCTACATTTAATGCATCGTTGCATGCAAATTTTTGTGCATGTTGGAATACCGTAGTAATGTGCTCGTGGTTTAGAATGCTGTGCAAGTAAAAAGATAGCTTTAATCAGCGATATACCTTTCACTGTACTAAAAGTCGGAAAGTTCCACGTTCTAAATATTAGTCACAGAAATGTCCAATCATAAAATGGGTATTGGTATTTACTTTACATATTAGAAGCTATAAAAAAGCTGTGAATACAATGAAAGTAGTACCAGATTCTTTCCTTTTTGACACTATCCACACTCCATCAGCTTTAAATTTTATACACGTCGAAGCCTCTTCACTACTATCCCTTGATGACGTGAACCACGTTGGGCCGTACCTCTAGTTTTAACAACCTCTTCAAGTCGATAGAACTCACCATCATCCGACTCGACAACATCAATATCTGCCACTGTTGTCCTTTCCCGAGTGTAGCCAAAAAATGCATGAGCTTGCTTAAGGTGGGCACGAATTTGCCACTTTTGTGAATTTTTCACCCTACAACCGTCTACTGGGCTCATATACCTCCGATATTTCTCAACATGTACCGACCTGTAAAAAAAACTCCAATTTAGAGCAAGTGTAATAGTAAGTGGGCACATGCCCAGTTATGTCAATGCTCAATTGTAAGTGCAATTAGTGGGCAAATACCTACTAATATCAATGCCTAATTGCAAGGATAACGAGAAGCATGTAAGGCAATTTGCAACTACCTACTGAAAAAGTCGCACCCTGGAAAATTGGACGCCCCCGGGGGTCATAGGGATACACTATTTTGGGTCAAACTTTGCAAAACGTCATCACTATTCATTATATATCTGTTAACGAAGTTTCAGGTATGCTTGTCTATGAAAAAAGTTGTGACACCGCGCTGACCCCCAGGCCTTGGATTCAAAATTTTTGGGCAAGTTATAAATCGCGTTAACCCTGTAGTTTGAATGAGGGCAAAGGGGGTCTATCCCAAAACTCCATCTTCAAATTCATAAAAGCTATTGAACATATTTGTATCTATCAATTCCCGAAATCAAAAATTCCAAATTCGTTTGCGTTCAAAAGCTATCGTGCGAATAGACAGACACACAGACAGACACAGACAGATATACGGACTTCGAGACAATCTCATTAACTACTGAGTACTTTTTTAGTAGTTAATAAGTGGGCAAATGCCTAGTAGTTTCAGTGCCCAATAGCAAGTGTAATAAGTGGGCAAATGGTATACTGTACTTATTTTCTATGCAAATCATAACCGTTTCTTAAAAACTGTGGGGTTCCTTTATCGCAGAAGCCGCAATGGTACCTCCCATCGCTATATTCCCTAGTCGCACAATTCTTCAACTTTGAGTTCATTGTTTCATACGAATTCATGTTCGCCGCTTGCATAGAGTCAGTGGCAACTTCCTGTAAGGTCTCTTCTATGGCTCCAGGTAATTGACTTGTCTTCAGCGTCTCCATCACTCTGTCAAGCAAGTTTTGGTACGTAAATACTTCGCGACCCTCTCGTCTTAGGGAATCAGCAGACTCCAAGGCGCGCGATTTAAGAAAATTCAAAATCCCATTCAGTGCTAACCGGTTGGCTCTTGTTCCAAAATTTTCACGGTTCGCAACCTTTTTTGAGTCCAAAAATTATTCATGATAATTGTGAAAAATACTAGTTTACACGTACTTATAAATTTACACATATGAAATCTATGCCCAAACATAACAGGATACTTGCGCAAAAAACTATTACACATATACAAAAGTGGTAGTGCTAAATTTTTAAAATCATTACAGGGTGTGCCCTGAGCGCTACACCAGGAGCGGGCATAGATACGAAACGATAGTTTCCACAATACATAATTGCACTTATATAAATGGGCATGTGTCCAGCTTCCACAATACATAAAATATAGGCTACGGAACGTATTTTTCTCAGGGGGGTCAAATCATATTTCTGTTTAACCCTACACAACCCCATACTACATACACCTACGTAGTACCTACCTAATTTTTTGTTACATACGTACGTGAGATGTGTGTTTTAAATAACCTTTTCATAAGAATAAAATTTAGCTCAGAAAAAGGACTTTCAATTTTAGTTTCCGTAAATATTACCCAAATGATTACAATTTTATTATGGTATTGAGATTAGCGTGTTCGTCTGTCCGACTGTCATCACTCCACAGACTAGACGCATCCACCGAAAGTGGCTCAAATTTGGCACTCAGATACCTTAGGTCAGTGGCAAGTGGAATCACTGCGATATACTTTAAGCAAAATTGGTAAGCCCCGGGGGGTCAATTAAGGGATAAAAATTTAACTTCATCCAATTTAGCTCAAATTCTGTATAGCGAGACCAGGTCGACCGACAAACCAATATAACAAGTTTTTATCAATTCATTCAGCTTGTATCAATATAAGACTTTCAACAGCGTTTTTACTACAGCAATTAAGCAGTGGCTTATTTGAAATAATAGAGGAGAGAAAGGGTTGGCACAAAGCATGAGATTTTTTCGCTATTTTGTTATGAAATATCTATTTTTGCACTGACATGCGGAAAACTGGAGATCGTGATATCTTTAATCTGCAATTGTTTTATCGAATTCAGATAGTTTGGTGTATCAATCAATTAATATTTTTTACACCGTAGAATTGTTAATTTTATGAAACTACTTAATCGTAAAATTGATTATTGCGTTCCCCGTAAACAACGGTCATGTATAGTCATTGGCAATCCCATATTTAAATTTATGGTATACTATTGGACAACAGTTAATATAGTCTTCAAAAACGATCGTGATAGGTTTTTGTCATGAGTGAATTTTCAGTATGTTAAGCTGTACTTAAGCTCTGACCTGGCGTTCTCCATACTTGTATATTCAATACATTTATATTGACCATTTCGACGTAATTGAAAGTTCAAAACATTGACTAGCTAATGCATTAGTTTTAATGTTTTTGATACCAAATGTTACCTGAAAAATAGATATAGATGTAAAACACTAAACATTAAATATATCCTTACACAATCTCCAACTTGATCAGGTTGTGTTCAATCATTTTCAATTTTATTTTCATTGTCCACATTAGATAAAATAACCGCACCAAAGATTAAATGCGAAAGATGATTAACTGCACAAAAGTACACAATAAAAATGGGACAAGTTTTTGCTTTCACGGGAGTAGAAGTGTTTAGTAGGAGTAGGGGGTAATTTAACGTTGTAAGATAGGGAAATACGTGGGTAGGTATGGCAATGGTAAAAAGGTGTGGTGGGAGGTGGTGATGTAATGAGCCAAAGCCCATAATAGGCATGCTATATATGCATATGAATATGTGTATGAATATGAGTATGTGCATGTACCTGAAACAAAAGACCCAAAAGGCAAAAAGTTTAAATATTTGGAGTCTTGAAAAGGTTTATTTTATAACATTTTACATATATACATAAAGTGATAGTATGAAAGTGTCTATACATTTAAACCCATGTACATATTATAATTGTAATACTCAGCAAATTGAATAAGGTCTGTCGGCATCGCATTAAGCTCCTACATTGGCCAGGTGACTCTCCTCACCACGAAATTTTGCAGGGCCATGGCTGAGAACACGAAAGATGCATGGGAAGGCCTGTAACATAGATAAAAGAAAAAAGAAAATTAGTACATATAATCATCATCAACTGCATACATACATACAAATTTACTTACAAAAATGTCTCGAGGATGTGCCCTGTCCCCAAATCCCGGACTTGTAAGTTAGTAAAGCCATGTATTCTGAGGTATTCCCGGACAGCATCCACGTACCCAGGCTGGAGCCCCATCCCAACAAGTGTAGCCGTCCATGTTACGGGTTGGTCAGGTTCCACACTGGAGATAATCACAAGGAAGCATTGCGTCCGCTCAACAACAGGGCCCAAGGACGTGGTCCACAGGAAGAAGCAGGAGTTCTCGTTCTCTGTGTTAAAGACTCCATTGTCGCCATCGAACACGACATAGGAGACC
>JAHZNB010001321.1:0-28369 GCA_027744295.1 Callyntrura guangdongensis
AAATCATAAAAACATATTTCAGTAACAGCTACACGTTAATTCTATCAATATGAAAATAATACGTCGTTATCTAGTACGCATATTAGGAACGAATTATATAATGCTTTATGCCATGCAACACAAGAGTACATTTTTTTTGTAATTGATAGTAATGCACGCATTCTTAAGTAGCCGGGAGAGACTTATTGCATTCGTTCATTCGTCTCGGTCCATCCGTCCGTCGCTCCACATATTTTGTTACTCTTCAATTTTTTAATAATGTTGCAAGGGACAGGGTCCTGCTTGTTAACGTGTATGCATTGCAATTGTTCTTGTCAAAAAGAACACAATACAAATTCTTTTGTTAGTTTCTTCTAGAATTCAGAGCGAAATTGTGTGATGGACTCTGATGAAGAACTCTAAATGTTAGTATATGCCCATGTAGTTGTATCTACAAGAGATAGAATAATGCTTAATAAAAACAAACCAAAAAATAGATTTCTTACACAGCTATCGACTCTATACAGAAGAGGCTTCTTGGTTTTTACGACACACTTCAATGTCAGAGATAATGCACGTATATAATATCCACAGATAGGAACGAGCATTTAACAACGACGAATGCAGTAAAAAATGATGTACCTTTTTATACCAGCTTATGAAAAGCAGATTATTTTTTATTTGAGTCGGTCTTCAGCTAAGAAAAAAACCTGTCATTCATTTCGCATTGCTTAACAGATACATACATACAATCTCGTCAGTAAAAATGAAGAAAGCAGTTTCAAGGAACGCTACACCATCCATTAAGCAGAAATGCTTTTTAGAAAATATGAAGTATCTGTATAATAATAATATAGTAATAAAGTAATAATACTGTATATCATGCCATGAAACCAACGACAGTGAAGAAGAAATGATATTATGACAAAGCACAGACACCAAACAAGACCAGTTTCCTCTGTGAGGTTTCTTTGATTGTCCTCTTGAGTAACGAAACATTAAGCCATGAAAACTATACTACAGATATGCGCATGGATGGACGACGGACGGATGATGGATAGGTACTTTGCTAGGTCTTCTCTAAAAAAGTTAATGTAGGTACTTACATAGTAATCTAGTAAAACATTACATGCCACGAAACAACGATAGTCGTCGTCCCATCCCACATCCCATTACAACACAATCACTTTTATCTTATCAAACATTTTGGGGGTGTAGGCTCCTTCTTTCGTTGAAGAAGCACACAAAAGCACATGTAGGCACATGGTGTACATTTTTTTGGGGTTAATACCAGGTCTAGTCGCTGGAACCTCAGTTAGTTGTATCTTTCTCGTTGGTGGTGACGGTCGCAGCATTGCATTGCCTGGCGTTATTGTCTATTTGGAATATTCGGAAGGTGGAAAGTGTTTCGTCCTTGGATCTTCTAAGTCTGAGAGATCGTCTAAATTGTAAGTGGTAATTTTCTATAAAAAAAATTACAACTGCTTTTTTTCTTCTAGCTAAAATTTGGAAAACAAATAAAGTTAAACGCTAATTAATTGTTTAATTACGTGAGTAAAACGTCAGTAAAAGTTAGTTGAAAGTTTCTTAGTAATTGTAGAAAAGCAAAAGTGCTACACAGATATTTCGGAAAAGAATCTCATAGCGTGACTCCATAAGGTCGTTTGACGACCTTGAACCTTGTAATCACATTAAAACTTTTTATTACATGGGATATACATATAGATACGATGCATTGTCTCATTTTTCTATTAAACAAATCAAAACCGGTAATTGGATTTATTCATCAAGAATACTCATTTCATCAGTAGAACGCGTGTATAGTGTAGCCCAAAAAACCAATACGATCCAAATCTTCTTTCAATTTTCTACGAAATTCTGCTATAGTCATAATATTCTCCAAATATTGCTTAGACAACTTTTGTATATATATATACCTATGGAACAAATGAGGCTAGACTGTGGACACATGCATACACGCAATCACAAAGTGGAAGTGGGGATACTGTAACATTTAATATTGATAATATGAAGTAGGCGAATGCTTATATTATTCCCGAACAAAATCAATTTCTTATTACCTATTACCAAACATGTCCTCTCAATGAAACTACCTTGAATACACGTTTGTTATTGTTGCGATAAGCACGTCTCTGGAGTCCTATTCCGGTTATACAACAAGGATAAAAAAACGTGCAGTCACGGTGCTGATCAAAATCCTTGAAAAAGATGCGCATGTCTAGCCAACTCACAGTCTTATTAGCATTTTATTCACTTGTGTAAGCTTTAGGAATCAGGAACAAGTNAAATCCTTGAAAAAGATGCGCATGTCTAGCCAACTCACAGTCTTATTAGCATTTTATTCACTTGTGTAAGCTTTAGGAATCAGGAACAAGTAGTAGTGGTGGTTTCGGTAATCGCTTGGGCGAGGTACCTCCCTGCTGGGATTAGACGTTTTGGAAGGAGAGAGAAAAACAAGCTGTTAAAGACGAGATACAATGAAAAGTTTCGTTTTTGTGCCTTCTAGATATACCTATTGATGGTGATGACCACTCGATCAAAAAGTCGGCTAAATTATGTTTGCTTTGCACCTGCCCTGATATGTATGCATAAAAAAGATATTTGATAATCCGGTTCTAAGCAACATTTTGTAAGGATTTTTCATCTTTGTGCTGCATATAGTACATAGGTACATGCGGTATTTGGCAATCTGGAATCCTCATATTTTTTCATGTTGTTCCTGTGTAATTTCTGAACTGTGTACATAACTCAGCACTGATCTTTCCATACAGCAGCCAAAGCCGTACTATGATTTTGGTCTTTCATCTCTCGAAAAAAATACATTGGTGCACTAAACGCTGAATCTAACCGGCATTAATGGTGTTGACGGCTGACGTCAAAATTGCCGGATTGACTTGAGTATTAAACAAGTGGATTTCCAGTAAACTGCACAAGGATTACATTCTGTTACTCATGCAAAATGCACACCTACTTCAGATTTATGCAACAACGGCCAAAAACAAGTGTAGGTACATGGATGTTACAAAAAAAAGTGCTAAGCAGCAGCATTTCTCACTAAAATGTAATGCAATAAATGTATTAATTACATTAGCAAAGCCATAGTAATGTACAGCGCCCCATTACAGATATAAGCTTCCACTTTGTATTTTTGTTCTTGTATGATTTCTGCTTCTTTACTTACGTGACGCTCCCATTCTGCCTGCTGCTCGTCAGAGATGCTCTTCAATGAGAACTCGATGGTTGCAGTTTGCACTACGGAAAATCTGTCATTTATCGTCATGGAACATGGCAATTGCTTAAACATGATAAGCTGAGTGTTCATGTATGTACCTATGCAACCATTAATACACATATCAGTTATAGTTAACCACAGTTGTCCACGTCCATCGAAGTAGCACACCATAAGTTGTGCCTTTATTTCTGTACACCACATTTACTGTATTTAAGCTAGCAGTTTTTTACACCGACTTGTCAACGTCGTGGTGGTACTGGTGGTAGTCGTCGTGCCGTAAAGTCCCGAAACAAAAGTTGCTCTTATAGGCATATACGGCTGAACAACAAGTAGATATTTACTGTTATGTTATATAAGCCTTTACTGAAAGGGTTATATAAGATACGCCGCGTCTCCTTTAGTAATGTACACACGTTACATAGTTACATACATGGTGCCGTTTGTAACAATATACCCTTCCAAACCAAAAAAAGAATATGTAGCAAGAAATAGAGTATTTTAGAGAATGGCAAAAATCCATGTGTTTTCCACGGATCTTTCAATGTAAAATTGCAAGGCATGTGTTAAGTCTGAGACTTCTGCCTACATTCAGAATTCACAGTGTTTTTTTCTGGACTCTTGTACATTCTTAGAGAAGTCGGGAAGATTACTTTACAGGACTAAGTGCTGGCAACTCTGTCTTGCTGATCCTAGCAGTGTTTTAAATATTTAACATTTTTGTTATCAAATTAATTTTTTTCGCAGGATGAGAAATAAATAGACACCTCGCAACATTAACATGTGCTAGTTGTGCAGAAAAAAGGAGAAGAGATTCATTTTGTGTTTAGGTTTTTTTGTTTCCCTCTTGTTTCAATCAAAAGGAGGTATGAATGTATTATTCTCTTTCTTCTTTTGGCAGTACTGCCAACAGTGTGTACTGTAATGTGACAAGTTTTAGATTTGATTACTTGCATTTTACTTACAATACTGCTTGTAAAAAGTGACAAACGAATATAAAAGTATATAAACTGTGTGTTCTCTGAATTAGCCCATCTTACATTTTTACATCCTGTCGGAGAAAAAAAACGTGTATTTAACTACGGGAATATAACATACATCCATACCTACATACATTTTTATAGCAAAAATTATAAACGAACTGCCGCTGTGCGTTTGTAGATCACACACAATACAAATGTATGTATAATATATATTATTTATGTTCTGTTTCTAAGAAAGAATATATGTATTTTTGAAGGTCATTTACGGTAAAACTTCATGGTGTCCTGCTATACGTAAGCTTTTACTGTGATAGTACTATCTCTGCGTGTTTTACTAAGAAACAAGTAACCGTGATTAATGAGTGAACAGTGTTCAATAAAACGATTAAAGCAGCTGTTTATAATCTGGCTATGAACAGTCGTCAAAAAATGGCTTAGGTGAGCATCGGTTCAGTTTGAGAATTGTAGAAGAACATTTTTAATTGATACTGTAAATTACCTCTGAAGCAGTCAATATTTAATTAGTATTTATGTATAATGCTGTGCTTGAATGGCAAGAAATTGGTCTAAAAAGCGTAGTAGTTTGAAGTTCTGAAGGCATCGTTTATTGACATGATGTAGTTACGTCTTTCTTTGAGTCTCACAACTTGATTTATTTATGAATACTCATCATCTTCGTCGATCATCACCCCCAAAAGCGTCATAACTGATAAACTTGCTGAATACTGAGCAAACATGTGGACATATTTATGACTTGGAACTCTTCCTTGATAACCTTATCAACATGAGATGATACATGAAATGAGAACGTATGTACTTGAGATCAAAATACTATCAACTTATTGAAAAACACGTATTTACATGCTTCCCATACACGCATACTTGTACATGCATAGGTAAATGATGTATATTATTGTTGTTTTTTATTTGTGAACATTTGACGAAAAATTGGAGTTGAGGTGAGTTCAACTCGTTGTCAGCTACTGAAATGTCAGAGAAAGACAATTTGATTTGGGTTTAATCGTGTCAAGCTTTTATCAATTTGATTTTTCTTCTTCTTTCCTTCTTGTCCTTGTCTTTCCAATGACTGTAATTATTACACGTTATATCCAGAAAAATTATGAATAGGCAGACATAAACTTTCATCTTCTTCTCCTGACTTGCGGAGTTTGAATATTACACTTGAAAATCTCAAACTTTTACCAATTTTTTTTGGACATATAAAAGTCAGTACAAGTAATAAATGTTTTAATTGAGGTATTCAATTTTTAATAACGTGACATTAAACATGAAAAACTAAAAACTTGTTTGATGTGTAAAGATAACCATATAAAATGTTTAATTACAAAACTGGCTGTCAAGAGAAATGGTATTCGAAAATTATACAAAAATTAATAACTGTATAACTAATTTTAAATGTATTACAATGTAGTTTGTTACTCTTTAGTTTGAAAAACTGCATGTACTGTAATAGACTGAAGGCACAAAAATGACGATATTGATAACCCATACATCCCAATTCCCAGATAACTTTTGTCTGGATTTAAACTTTTATTGCATACCATGTACTACTGCTACTGCTTTATCACTCATCGTTTTTTCTTCGTCGCAAAATTTTAATGATCCATATTGCTGACTCACTCTAGTCTCTAACTTTCTGAACTACGAATTATACAAAAATTCAGATATCTGACAACGAATGTGCCCAGATATGTACTCTTTTCTAAATATGAAAGTAACACAAACCTTGTTCTAAGTAGACCTGCATTCAGCACAGATGACGCTTCTCGTAACAGCTTTTCATTTCGTTCATAATTTCGTTTGTTAGCTAGCACTTTGCACATGCCGGTCACAGTCACAGACAGAAAAGGCAACATAGCAGAGCAAGCCAGGAATATCATTGATTCCTACTAAGGGAGCATGCATAAAATAAAGGTCCCTCTAGAAATGGGTGGAAGTGAGGAAGTACAATGAAATAAAGATATTAATATTAATTTTTGTCACCAATAATACTACCGAATGTGAATGTGACCTTGATGTGATTTGGAGAAGAACATTGACGTACTCCATATCTTGAATGACCCCCACTCTTTCACGGTGCAGAGTGCTGATGTTTTTGGTAGATGTGCTTTCCTCGTACATTACACGGTATGTTTTCAAAAGTTATCTTCATTTGATACTCGTCTTCCTCCTCTGTTAAACTCGTCATATTCACCGAACGGTCGAGACAAGCGCAGACGTTGAATTTTTTCGTTCGTTGCTCATTCGGTTCGGTCGTTGTTATTTTTAAGCAAAAAGGGTTATGCACATCTCGCCAGGTCTTCAGTCTCGTTTTTGCTGTGATGACAGAACAAAACTCTGGAGGCCGGGCTGCGTAAACTCTTACTTTCAAACAGATTCCCATGCGTTCCCAAATATTTTAAAGAAGCAAAACGTAGTTTGAAGTCGTTTTTGTAGCCTTTTTTGTACTGCGCTGCTGCGTCTCCTTTTCTGTTCATCACTATATTACACACCGTTTTTAAAATAGGGATTAGCATAGACCAGGTTCAACAAACGTTGTACTCTTATTGTTTTGAAGAGAAAAATATTACGTTCAGTGATCCAAAAAAAAATTGAGAAAAACTCTCCGCTTCACGCTGGTTTTTACATTTTCAGTATCTCTGAAAAGTTCTTCGACTTGCAGCCTATCCTTGGCTAGAGAATCACTGATATATATTATCTTTGACGAGTTTACCTACCTGATTTACTCGCGGTTATAGTTTCCAAAAACAGGTTTTTGAATAGAAATCGTACACGCATAAATTTAACTGAGGTTTCACAATTTTTGTGCGCCTGTTTCGCCCCTCACAAGAGTTGATGGTTCAGTAGTCGACAAGCCGTTGGGAAGACAAGCACATAATCTTTTTTCAATAAGGTTACTTGATTGCGTGATATGGGTTATAGGGGATAAGCTTCCACATTTTTTGTCGCTTGATTTGATAGCCACGCACTAATAAAAAATAAAGGTAGTACATCAGCGACCGCTGCTTACACGAGAGTTGCTGCTGCACGCAGGCAGAGACATTTTGAATTTTGTTTCGGTGTGTAGAACACGTGCAAACCACGCCGCTTTCAGCGATCGTAGACTAAGAAGTGCAGAAAAGCGCATTATTCTCCGTATATTTTTGCGATTTTTGTATCGCAATTTTTGTTAGTTTTATTTTTTTAAGGAATCGTCGGCGGTAGTGCTGTAAGTTTCATAATCCCATGTTGTACATAACATATGGTTGAGAAAATAGGAATGCACCAAGGAATATGGAGATAATGTGTGTGTTTTTTTTGTTTTTTTAGAAGTCACTACTTTAAATTCTTTCAAAATTCCGCACTCAACGAGAATGAACGGTTCAATGAAAATGAACGGGGTCAGCGACGGCGACGATCTCGTCGACGGAATGTCTTGTTCGGAGCTCTTCCTAAACAACAGAGGAAATGGGTAGCTTGGAAGCAATGCAGAGGAAAGACGCTGCGGTACCCATCAGTAAATCCACCAATGTAAATGGCGTTGCCAAACGTAAGCCCCCCCCCTCTAGTGTAAAAAAATGCTGATGTTCGAGATTTAATTAAATTAAAAAAAATATATTCACAAATATTTTGTTTATACAGCTTCATCAAGTGGCAGTGGAGCCATGAACCGCTATTTCCATTCTGCGGATGATCGTCTCATGGTGGCGCAAGGGGTCAGTGGCTCCATTGTTGATAAAGGATCTGTGCTCCGTTTCCTTCCTTATCTGGAAACTGGTATACGTCACAGCTACCAAGACATGGGCGTGCGTAACACCAGTCAACTACAGGAGTTCACTTACAACGGCAACATCCGTTTTGAAAAGAGGACTCCCTCAGCCCAACACGAGGGGGGTGTTCATGGGCTATATTCTTACGAGAAACGACTCTTTTGACCTATGACATCGAGCGGCGAGAACAATAGCCCCAGTACTAAGAGTAGTATCAGCAGTTTATAAACTGCCATGTGTCAGCAATGAGTACAATTAATGGGGTTATTGATAATTTTCGTATGAGTATGTTTAAAAATCACAGCTGACAAAAAAGGTATGGTCCAAAAACTACTATACTTGCGTAAAATTAGGAAAAGTGTAATTTCTTTCCATCATGTCATATTCTAAGATAAGTGAGAAATGCAATCACTCAAAACAGTCATCATAACAAGGTACATGTATTTATCTATTTCATTTTTTGACAAACTTTATGAACCACCAAATAATGTAGACAAATGAAGAAAAAAATCTTTTTAAAAAGCAATGCAAAGCAAAAAATGATCAAAAAGTGAAACGAACATGCAAAGTGCGTGTACTGCTATATTAATGCTATCGATAATTTTTTTTTAGAAAAATCGGAACTAGTTTTTATGAGACGACCACACACATTTACTACAACGGGAAAGAAAAGTGTAATTTCTTTCCATCATGTCATATTCTAAGATAAGTGAGAAATGCAATCACTCAAAACAGTCATCATAACAAGGTACATGTATTTATTTCATTTTTTGACAAACTTTATGAACCACCAAATAATGTAAACAAATGAAGAAGAAAAATCTTTTTAAAAAGCAATGCAAAGCAAAGCAAAAAATGATCAAAAAGTGAAACGAACATGCAAAGTGCGTGTACTGCTATATTAATGCTATCGATAATTTTTTTTAGAAAAATCGGAACTAGTTTTTATGAGACGACCACACACATTTACTACAACGGGAAAGTGGTAGTCTCTGTAAAAAAAATAAGTGTTTTTATTTTATCTTGGACGAATTTTTATCAAAATTAGGGAAAATTTATTACACAGTAGTAACTAATTAGTAATTAGTAAACTACTTTAGGTTTTATCTTTGAGACGACGCAAACGCTATAAATTTTACTTTTCTGTTTTTTAAGTATTTTCTATTAATATTACGGAAAAATGTACTTATTTTTAATTGTCGTTATATCTTTAACATTTATTATCTCTCTCTAACCCTGTCTCAGATTTTTAAGTATTTACTAATTTACTTTGTTGTTGTTATCTGCTTTCTTTGTCAGTAATTAAATTAAATATTTACTAGTTTTTATCCTCTTTATTTTTTGTGTCGCCAACATAAAATTACGGTAATGAACAGACGTATGTATGTATTTAAGTAGTAACAATGAAAAATGGTCGTCGTTGCTATACATCGGGTGTGCTACAACTACATGTCATTCATTCATTCATTCTTTAAAAAAATTCAAAATAAGCAGTAATACAGGAAAGGAAGGATTAAACATAATAATCCCCAAACAATCCTCCATATCATTAAAAAAAGCTGACAATGATCTTGATCATGCATAAAAATATGATATTATCTACCCTAACCATATACAAATGTGCATGATTATGTATACCTTAGCTGAATTAGTTGAATACAATCAAAAGCCGAATATTACACGAAACACGAGGCAATTGCAATTTTTGCAGTGTATTTTGGGAGCTTGTCAAAATGATGATCTAATCTGCCAAATTTTTGAACAAAGTGTGTATATTATAGTATGTAAATAGAGATATAGAAAGCTACAGTAGGAGCCCAGGCTTAAATGGATACAGTGGAGCAAACACAACGAAAGGGCAGATTTAAGTGAAGTAGTAGAATCTATGCCGACGACATATTATTATCTAGTAAATTACATAATGATAAGATGATACTAGAGTAGAAAAAAATCCTTGGTACTAAAGTGGGGCAATGAGATACTAACGTAGAAATTATGTGTGATTCGCAATAACCTTTAAGAAACCGACAAATATGCAAAATTAGATACTATTGTAACCCTATATTTCAGCTGGCGGCAGAAAAAAATATGATATAATTAATCGAAAGTTTTGTCCTTCAAAGAAAGATTTTTTTAGTGCACAGACTTTTAGCCTGCCTGGTTAGGTTACTAGGGTTGTAGGAAAGCCGAGTGCTAAGGAAGAAACAAAGGTACTCCTGGGCATTTTGTAATTATAGAGATGCCCCATACTAGGGGAATACTTCCACTACATAACAGTTTTTACATTTTATTGCATTGTCCACCAAAATTTATTCCCTTGATATTTCACACGTCTTCATTTGTCACTCTGCTATGTTTTAATTAAAATCATTGTTATTGTAACTCACACAAGTGTTTTTGGTTACTTGCCTACACATTGCATGCAACCTACCATCATCTTGTGTTAATTAAAAAAAAAGGTTTTGTGTTGGGGGCAAGGTAGTTTATGTATTCGGTTCGCGGTAAGTTTTGCATACAATTAGTTTATCATCGTATCGTCATCAGTATAATAATAATATTATATAGTATTTTATCATATTTTAAAGTTGTGACTTAATTAAAAAAGAGAGGTAGACTTCACAAGTTATACTTTATCAGATAATATACATCTAAAAATATTAACACATTTGTATAAGATTATATTTCGCACTTTTTATTTTCTCTTCTTTTCTTGTGGTATATTTTAAACAGGTGATAACTCACATCACGATAAATTGTGTACACACACACACTTGCAGCAGGTGTTGCCAGTGTAGTAAATTATGGTAACACGTAGTGTGTTACTGTACTAGTAGTTCTTTCTGCAAGTATATTATGTAAACTCTTTTTTTAAGCTTTCAATTCAAGTCATCCTTGTAACAGGTAGTAGAAGCTGTATTAATTATGTCTAATTCATCACATTTCTATTTTCTATTTAGATCTTTATTAAGAAAGTTGTTGCTGTTATGTCATTATTGTATTATTATGATTATTACGTTTGCGGATATTATACTATAATATTCGTTGTTTTTCTGTTGTTTTTTTTGTACACGTACGTTGCTTGCTGTTTTACACACATTTTAGTGAACCGTATAAAGTAAAGTAATAAAGAACTTATAATAAAAAGTAATATTTCAAAATGGTAAGAGGATGGACGATAAAATTATGATGCGTTACTTCCTGTCAGTTTTCCTTTTGCATTTCACTGTGCTTTGTTCATACATGAAAGCATATTAACTTTTAACGCGGTAATTATAACAAGCACACAAAATAATTGAATAGAAACACGTAACTAGGTATATATGTAAATCTTTCACACCATCTTTTTATCTCAGGCATCACATCTTGGTAAAAAAAAAGTGTTCCTTGTTCGCAGGAGGCGTCGTTTTATATGGCTTAATTTGAAGGAACTAATTACTAGAAACATGCAAATTGTAAATAGGTTGTAAGTATCATGATTACATAATGACTTTCTCATTCTGTTACGACGACGGTGGTATTCTTTTCACTGACGCTTTAAATCCCTGATCCGAGTCTACCGTGTAGCGAACCACTCTGGTGTATCCGTCTGGTTCCAACATGGAATACTCTCCGGCAACTGTATCTCCATTTCGACTTTCTGAATGAGACTTGACGTCTTTGTAGGCGTCATTTTTTACTGCGTAACTAAAGCTGTAGTTGTCCCCGCCTTTTGAGGAATATGAACGTTTTTCCGAGGGAGTGGCACCGGAAGTTGAACTATTCCCACCATGGCGTTGCGACACTGAAAACAAGAGACACAAAAGGTACATATGTATATATAATTCAATTTTAGTATATGTTAGGGGAGATATGCCCGTCAGGTCAAGTCAAGTTTGTAAAAATATTGACAACTTTTCCACCCTGAAGACTGTGCTCACGTTTATTTGAAGTGGTCGCAGCTGCCTGTAAATCCGGCCCCTTTTCAGATTTCTTCCCCGTTACGGCCTTGGCATGTGTTGCTGCTGGCAACGCAAATTGTCCCAGTTTCGAAGCCCTTTTGGTAGTAGTCGTCGGGAGCCCCTGAGAGAGGAGAGACTTGGGTTTGTCTGTAGTGATGTGCTTTGATACTGAGGCTTTTGGCAAAACGAATTTTGACGTTAATGATGGTGAGGCTTTTGAGGATGTCGTTGTTGCTGATGACTGTAACTGATGCTTCAACGGGGGTTTGCTATTGTTGAGCAAGGGGTTACTGTTGGCACCGATGGCACTGCGTCCTGTGGGTATGTTAGTGCTAACGCTACCAGTTGTTTTTGGTATAATCACTAAAACTTTATTGCTGTCATCAACACTACCACCGCCAAGATTAAATTTTGCTCTCATCAGCATTTCCATGAGAGGTTTGAGTTGATTGTACACGGGTGTGTCAAAAAGGGGAAGCGGAAACATGACTTGATTGTAAATTGTAGGCGAATCTTGACCGTTTAAGCTACTGCTGCTTACGTTCAAATGGTTATTAGAAGGAGTTACAATTAAAATTTTGCTAAAGTCAAACCCTGCAGGTTTTAGAGAATTGGCAGCGGCAATTAAGTCTGCCTTAGTGTATTGCTTCCGCTGTGGTGTGCGATGTTTTACGGTCTGTGGCACTTTAATTTCTTCCGCTGAAGAGGAACCGAAATTAGAGGAAGAGGGGGATGGCGGAAATACAGAATTGGACGAAGGCGGTGACGGTGAAGGGGGTGCAATTGCTTGCACTAATTTTGAATTGGTAGGACCATGATTGAAATTATGAGTTGAGTGATGATGTAAAATAGGTCGTTGTGAAGTGGTTGGAATGTTGAGAATGTTATTATTAATATTTCTTGAGAATGACGGTTGTGGGGGCACTGATGGCGGCTTTGGTGGACTTGTACTAAAAATGTTTGGTCTTGGAAGCTCTACGTGAGTTTTTTTCCCAAACTGTAAAGAACTTCCACTGAAAGATGTCCCATAAAGGATATCATCCAGAGATTGACCTTCTTCTCGGTGTGGAGGAACGAGCACCTGTGGTGGAGGTAATAACGGAGAAAATCTAGGGCCATTTGGACCAGACACAGCACCAACTACATGAAATGACAATAACGTAAAATACACGCTTCCCACTAGTAGAATTACTTGTAGTGATATAAACCTCTGGAAAACTGGAAGGAAATGTCTCCTCCGATGACCGACAGGAAAACTAATCATTTTTAAGGCCATAGTTTTAAAATTTTCACATTTATCTGCCAAGGTCATCAGATTTGCTCTACACTTTCACTTTCACTTTTAAGTCAAATGCGATGAAACACTCCTTCTGGACCTTGGGCACTTATCACATCCTCTAGCCAAATCGGATGCCAACAAAGTAATGAAAATCCATCCCCCTCTGTCAATAGTCGTTTTTGGTATATTCCACTGAAACTGAAAACTTATTTTTCTACTCTCAAACCCGTAAAATTTCCAAAAATCAATTTCACTTTTAAAACACAATTTTGGTAACGAAAATGCCTCGACATCCGCTGCACGTACAAAAATGCAAGCACCTTCACCTTCAATGTCTCTCAAAAATGTCAGCAACAAACGGTATTATCTGCCAACGGCTACGGAACGGAGGTGAACGTGACTATTCAACCCCAAAAGGATGACTGTGCAAAGTCCCTTAAGTTACAGGGAACAAATACACAACCCAAGCCCACAATCTCAAACTCAACTCACTTGATCATCATCATCATCATCATCATAACCAGCACCAGTCACCATTTATTCTTTGACTTGGTTGCTGTCCCTTCTTCATTCCATTTTTGCTGGCGTTGATTTTTTTTCGTGTGTGCACATTCCACCACAGTACATGCAGCTGATTATCATCTTTGCAATTCCGTTATGTAACGTCCTAGTCAGTATAAGCATAAAGCTTTTAGTAAAGAAGAAGCTCACAACAACAGCACAATACAAAGGCCCGCTGTGGAGTTTTGACGCTAACGCTGCAGCGTTTTTGCTAAACAAAGCGCACAAACAACTGTTCGCTTTGTAGAGAAGAAGAAGACCTATCGTCGTCAGTCATCCTCATTTTTCATTTGCTGCATACATACCACCACCATTGCGATCGGACTTGTGTTATGCCTGCGAAGAGCTCCATTGTTGTAACAAAGCAGACTGAGAATGTACATTATTATTAAATGAAAAAAAATTGAGCTGCTTCTTTCAATTCAATTGACAATTTTTTCTCTCTCCCTCTTCAGCTCAAGAGCTGATGCATTATGCATGAATAAAAGTTGCATTTTTCAAAAATATTATGATGATGACGGCAAATATCCCTGGCCAAGAGGGATACGGTGCATATTCATGGGCCAGACCGTCGATAATCATTATAAAGGAGGGAGGATTGTTGAAGACTTTAAAGCACGTGAAAAAATGACCACTTGAAGTCACTCACTCATTCCCACCACCGTATCCATTCTCCATAATAATGTTGTTATTTTTATTTATTTCATACACCTATAATGATGAATGAAGCAATAATAAACGACACATGTAGGTAACGGTAATAATGATAATATTAAGGTGAGCATCTTCTCATTGTTGTCAACTTCAACTCGCTGCGCACTTGTTAGGATAAAAAACGATATAAGATATATATTGTTATATATTTATACACATGTATATAACATCTCATTATTAAAGCGATGGTTCATATGATGATGATGCTGACAAGACCGTCGTTTTTCTGTGCACAAAGTTGATTATTAAATTATTACAAAGATGATGACAGCAATGACGAGTTCCACACGGCTGAGGGATTCAATTTGTACAACGACTGGTATCGGAATGCCCCATAAGTTCCTGATTGACAAGTTTTATTAGTCCTTTTTGTGCAACTTAGAAATTGTACACGAGACGTAAATTTAATTTGAAGAATTAAATCCCAATCTTGTATAATAGCAGCAGCAATTTTAAATTTAGCGACAGACACGAACTTCCTACGTGTGCAATTCAGTTCCTATTTAAATTTAAATTAGGGTGTAATAAAAAAAGGATGCACGTTGAATGAACCGCCTTTTGTGATGCTACGCACAAGCGGCGGTAATTCAATTCTTCCTGAAAATAGTAAAATGATCCGTGATTTTGTAATCAAGTAAAGGTTCAAATCAACCAACTCTGCACAAGCTCTGTTTTAATGATCTCTCTCTGTAAATCTTGTGCTAGCGAGTATAAAGGATTAAAATTATCATCAATACCTATACGGACTAACCTATATTAAGTTAAGTTGAGTTTTACTTAATGACTAATGATAATTTTTTAAAGATCCTTCCTCTATTATTCATGTCATTGTGTACGGCATTCTTTTCCATTGTTGTTGCGAAACGCACAGAGAGCCAAGTGACAGGTAAAAATCAACAGACAAGATGTCTTATATTGTGTCTCCTCTCTAAGCTTAAAACATTTATGAAAAAGGGACACCAAATTAGCATTGTGATACCAAGATTTTTGATTGTCGTCTCTATATTCTTTCTTTAGTTTCATTCCTAGCATACCATATAGCACCACTATATGCACCAGCAACATATATAATGTCCATATGTTTATGGACACTACGACACTCCATCTTCTAAAAGTGGTAAAGAGAAAATAGGTGATTTTTTTTTGTTATTCTCTGTACGTCTAGCAATTTAGTTGGTTTGTCACTAGACACCGGCATCTCGCTTCATCTTCTTCATCAACAATTTATTGTCATCAGGATCGTCAACAAAAGTCAGCAGCTTTTGCTGTTGACAGTCCAGACAATATGACACAATGCATAAATTGGCATCAACGGCAAGACACAAAAAGCCTAGTGGATTGTCATCAAAAATACACAGGACAAACAAAGTGGAAACTGGGAGAGACGTGATTTATGACACAGCGACATAATAACACTCTCTGTTTTGTGTACTACCAAGTCAGGTGGTGCGTGCGCGTACACCTAGTCATTATTATTGTCCCAAAATCCCAATAATAGCGTGTGTGTTTACCTACCAACCGACACCTATATTTATTGAGCTTTCGCTTGTAAGCTTTCAAAGATAACACCATTTCCAATGAGCTTGATTGTTAATTCTTTTAATCCAATTTGTAAAATTACACCAAAAGCACAAATTTTGCTGTCACATATGTCATCATCGTATCATTATCTAAATTTTTTTAGCGGGCGTTTCTTTGCCTGATTTGTTTTCCATCTGTTGTACCTCCACAGGTAACTGCCTATTTACATCACAGCAACAACCGTAAACACCAAAAATATTATTGACCACCCTGTAATTTCTCATCACCTGCTTGTCTCTTCGTCATCAGCTTATCACATCTCTCCTTCATCAAGATAGTTAGCGAAAAATATTTGATGATGACGATGGATGAAGTTGACGATAAAATCAAATAAATGCATAAAACACGCAGCAGATACCTGTTCCCCTGTTGCGGCGGATTGGGTGTTAAATTGGATTAGCTTTGGGAAAAGGTAATTATTAGTTTGGCATGCGCACACAGTAAATTTTCGTTATTTTTCTGATTTATTTTTTTATCTCTTTTTATTTACAATACTTAAGAAAGCAGCAGCGGTCGTTGGAAAATAGCCATTATCGTGTAATCATCCAAGAATGCAGTAATTGAATGGATATAGAGGATTATAGAAATAATTGCGCGAATTACCTTAACTTCTTCGGGAGAGACTAATGATCTTGTTTGTTCAGCTTTATTGCTCACCTGTGGTTCTTTGCCTTTTTACATGTCACATAATGAAGAAACATAAAGATGATTTAATATCGTAAAACGTCCATATAGAGTGGACTCCCTATAGCAAACTGCCCATTCATTCTAAACACAGTCCTCTCAACTCTCACTGATCTCAGCAGGTTAACAGCTAATTCAAGAGGACATAAGCATGCGATTATCGGTTTGTGTTTTTTTCTGCTTTAAAAAATTAAACAAAGTGCAATGTGTGAAATACTTTACACTTGAAAAATATTTTTATGTTAGGACATACCTACCTACATGTAAGTATGCATCTTGCACAGATTGCACACTTTCTGTTATGCTGCTGCTGATCTTGCATATTGTATGACACATTACTTTGCACAAAACACTTCTTTGTAAAGAAAAATGCAGACATTATTAAGCTTGAGTGTTCATCAATACATTTTTACTTACATAAATGAAAGGAAAAAATGCAATAAATTTTTTTGTCTCCTATCGCGGCCATTTCTAGCTACACATGGAGTCCACTTTTGTGCCCTCCTGAGGTTCAAAACTGACAATAAATGTCCCACTAGAAATGCTGCTAAATAACCAAAAATGTAGTCGTCTGTCTAACTGAATAAAAGATTTTTTATATTATAAACAGAGAGGGATGCAATGCAGCATGTAAATTTTTTTTCGGTCGAAGTGCTCATCCACACAGAAACTGTGCATATGTACACTATGCACATGTATGAATGAGATGAGTGAATGATGAACATAATTATTACATGATCATTGGTCAAAATTGTCATTATGTAAATGGGATTTTTTTCAACTGGCAATTTTTAGGTGGCAATGTCTATTGCTTATATTTACGATTACAAACACATCTTTAAAATATGACATAATAGTAGGCATAATCACTTTGAAATTTTGTTGAATTGTGTGTGATTATTAAAATTTTTATTTAATACAAGTAGTTGCTACTTCTACATCCTAAAAGGATGATAATAATGACCACCGTCATAGTAACACACACGTTTCTCTTCTGTAGCAAACTTGTCCGCTTCCAACGCAATAACAGCAAGAGCGACAGATGCTAGTTTACATGTTTTCTAGTTACTTGTCAGTATGTTCGTCGTTTCTAAAGTATTGCTCAATTCCAGTGGGTAACAACGAAAGTGGCCATGAATGTCATGTTATTATTCACATTACTTATATTTTTTTAAATGTTTAACTACTTTTGCTGAGCTGTTACAAATTGCCAAAAAATAATGTAATAATAATAATGGCCACTGACCATGCTATCATGTAGGTATTGTTATGAAAATATACCTATATAAATTGTACGTAAGTATTCAGCGAAAACGGGCAGTAAATCATTCAAGAAATTTAAATAATATAAATGATGATATTTCAAGTGCTACTTTCGCTGATATTTTTTTCAAAATTAAGGTTACCACTACCTTCTACAGAGGTGCACTTTTTTTCTATTAGAGTTGTATCTATCATGTCGTTTTTTGACAGTATCATAGACGATGATCATAATAGGCAAATATAGGCACAGGGTTATTAACTGTGAATTGGTAATTAGGTTTGTGTAACATGATCATCCTCTTTATTTTTATTATTACAGGGTACTTTTGCGAAAAAGTAGAAAATATAATTATTAAATTATTATCATTGTTTTTTTTTTGTAGTTTTTCTTTGGGTCAGCCTTTCTCACACCATTGATACCACCAAAACCGCCGTAGCTGACAAGCGTGTTAGTGTTGTAGTTTTTTTTTTTTTTTGTAAAACAACCCAATGATGACCCAATGTACTCTTTTAGGGGGAGGAAAAGTGTCAAAAGGTTAAGCGCTTAGAGATATGTAAGATAAATGGGCACTTTGTAGTCATGTTGTGGTTGTTGTACAAATACAAACTAGATTTTTTCTTCATTCAGCAGAGCCAATTAGATTGAAATGCATATTTCATTTCATTTTAAAGTTACGCGCTTTTAAATCGCTGCCAAAAATGCTTGATGATTTTTATCCATCTCGTCATCTCGTTCTGTCTCTCTCTGTCTCTCTTGCTAGCCCTCTGTGCAGCTCTCGACTAGTCAAAATTCTGGCAATAAATCAACTACGGGAAAGGACAGGAGGACAGGTCAGTTGAGCAGAAATCTCCTTCTTTGGCGTTGTCTGTTCTACGATGACACTTAATTGTAAAATATTGAAAGCCCTGAAGAAATCAAGAAAAGGAGAAAATATTCACACATGCTTTTGTATGTAATGTAATACCTATCTACATAATATTTAATATATTTACACTTTTCTAAGGTTTTAAGGACAGTTTGCTAAATTACCTTGCATTGTTTGTTTGTTTTTGCTTTGTTTTGTGTGGTAAAAAAATGTTTTTTGGAAGTTTTGGCACCGTCAACATTAAATTCTTTTGTTGCATTATATCATTTGCCAGTAGTGGTGTGGTGTTTGGTGTTATTATCAACAACAAACTTCGTCTCGTAATGTAATCAGTCTCTGTGATGATATTATCGTCCTCCTCTTTTTCTTCAGAATTCATCATAATACGATCAGGAACTATTGAAAATCTATTTACAATAATAATATTTGCCTAAACTTACAACTTATATAATAGATAGAATAGAAAGGGTCGGTTAGTCCGTCAGTCAGTGGTCATCATTCATAAAATAGTGGTTGGTCGTGTTGTTTGTGGTGCCGGTGTCGTGCAAAGCTTCAGGGGCTTACAGGAAAGGACCCCAAAAACAGCAGATTATTATGTCATGTAGAACATAATATATTGGCGTATCATGGTGAGGTGCTAGCTGCGTGGCGTCTTGTTCTTTAAGCTCATCGTCATCAGCATTTTTCTCTGTGCCTTTTTTGAGAATTAAATCACATTCTAACGGCTCACTAACGAACAACCTATCCGTTAATAATACGCATTATTTTCTGTCATAAGTCACATGGAACAAAAGGATTTTCATAGAATTAAACAATTTTCAGCCAAAAATGAATTTTTTCGTCAAACTTTGAAATAAAATCCAATGTCGAATGATACCTCCAAGAAGATGAGTTTTTAAAAAGCAGAAAAAATAGCAGGTAGATTCCGATGATTGGCAGATCTCATAAAATGGGTGTAAATTGGCTAGTTGCTCAGTTGAGATGGAAGAATTATGACGTCCGAGGTTTTATGACGAGGAGATGCAATGAGAAAAAGTTGGAATGCGTGAGTGCCTGAGTGCCAACATAACAAGCCGGATCATTAAATGACTGTGTGGTAGTGGTGGTGGTGATGGTGGTCAACAATTGAAAATTTTAGAAGAAAACTGTATGGGATAGTAATAGCATATTTTGTGCAGCTAACTACCCTTTTCAAAAGTACCACAACTACAACTACTTTATACTGACACAAGATGCGTAGACAGCCGACAGTTCAATCATTTTGGTCTAATGATAATCCAAAGCGATGTTTATTATGTATCTATTTGATCTTGAACAGACATGCCTTGTTATTGGGATAGTAATTGAAGAGTACAGAAGTAATGCTGGTAACAGCAAGCAGCAAACCATCCCACAGATTATTACAACCGTGCCGTATCTGATTACTCTCGGTCAACAATGGAGTTAACAGTTAAAAATTAGTTAAAAATAGAAATAGTACACACACAATGCTTCTCTTGCCCTTTGGACGTTTTTTCTGCAAAACTAAAAAACTCGCGAATTTTTTATTAAAATTTATGACTGTTTTGAACGTTTGACGGTCAGATTACAATTAACGGTTTTGAACGGGGGAAAATCTATTAGAAAAATGCTAAAGAATACAAGTGCAGCATTGTTTTTTAGAGTTTTTCCTCTTTGTAAAGCTAATTAAATCTGTGTGGCACCCCTTTCACCTTGGCCAAGTATGTCGTGGTGGTGGTGATAAACCCCTGACAATGAAAATAGACATAATTTAGTAATTTCACTGTCGTTGCCTACTTGAAATTAGACAAGATTCAGGCTGCAGATATCATTAAATGTTAATGGCCCCTGGGGCATTTTGGTGGTAATGGTAATGAAATCGATGATTGAGATAAATTGTGCACCCGTGGGCATTCTGTGAATTCATTTTGTTTAAATGTCCGGAGCGAATCCAATCATTAAAAATTATTACTTGTGTACCTCCATTTAGCACAATATTTTTCTTCTCAGCTGAGCATTGGAAAGCGGCAGAGGATGATCTTCCCAAGAAAAGTTTGCTAAGTAGGAATCTATGAAAACTTAAATTTAATTAAGATTTGTGTCAGTATTATTTTCTATTTTGACTTTTTCATTTCATTCACAGATCAATTATTGTTACGATCGTCAATCATCCTTTTAAAATGCTGATATTGCCCATTATTTCAAATTCATAAAATTGAAGAGATTTACCGCATTTGCAGCAGGCCTTATCGTCACCCATCATCATCAAATAGTATTACTTTGTTGCGTAACTTTTAATAGGATCATGCATAAAAAAAAAGTATTTACGTGCGTATGCACATGCGTATGTTGTATTTTTGTAACTGTACATCATATGATGGACGATAAAAAAAGGTAAATATAGTTTATCGTATTATAACAATCAAAAAAAGGTTTTTTTGAAAACAAGGCAATAAACTGCATCTTATATACGCTTATTGCGTATTATACTGTCATATTATTGCAAAAAATTGTTATGATGAGAGGAGGAGAAGGATGATGATGAGAGATGGGTTTTAATTTTTCGTATTTTTTTATAATTCTCCCGCTGTTTATACGATGATTACGCTATTACATTAACGACCTATTTGTACCATCATCTTAAACGTTTGCTTTTGCCACCAGCACTTTATACTTGCTGCACAAACAGCAGCGCAGCAGCGTCAAATCTTTAAAATAATCTCTCTGTCCGTTCCATTCTTTTCCATCTATCATAATTGTAAAAGGAAGATTAAAATTTGGTAATGTACCAAAGACAACGAGATAAGAACCAAGTGAACATGGGTATACCTATAAGAATGTACTTTTATTTATTATTATACATAATTTTTTTCAAGTTTGAAGTTAATGGACCATTTAAACGTTTTATACTGTTCCTTTATACCTTGTTGTGCGAGATGGCAATTGTCATTTCCAAATGTCAGGTTCTTCTAATAATCGTACACAGATTTTCATCAGTCATCGCAGAGCACAACGAATAAAGAAAAAGTGGCGGAGAGCATTAGATTAGATTGAAGTTGTGTGTTAACTCACGATTTCTTATAATATGCTCTGCGACTCTGCGTACATATAGGTAAACCCTGTTACTGTTGGTCTCTGTCTACCGTAAAGAAAATTGGATTTTTGTTTTGTGTGCTACCTACAAGAGAAGAGAGAGTACTCTAGGTTAAAATCCCTTCAAGTCCAGCAAAATTAAACAAATTACAGAAAAAAACAAGAGCAGCAGAAGAGATGGACTGGCAGTGAATTGGATTGAGATTGAGATTGAGGTAGTAGGTATTGTAGTTGAATGAAAGTGGACGCTTTAATACACAAAAGTTGACAACTTGACATCCCAAAGTAAAAAATATGGGACTAATAAAGCAAAGGAAAATAAGGTCAAAAGGTGTACTATTATTTTGTGAACTGACTGTATTGTATGTGTGTACTATGGACGAAAATTCTTTTTTATTTTGGAAGAATCCCCTATTTATCATTATTGTCCCTCACCACAACTATTTAATGTAGTTAGCATGCATGCCGACTTGTCAAAAAAGAAAGAGGATACAGACCAATAATTTGCATCATCGTGTGTAGTCCTTATCAGTCACTCAACTCTAGGCAACTCTACTCCACCACGACAACACGGCAGTCTTCAATTTTACTCTCCATGTTATGGGCTAAATAATATAGAGCACTTTTCTTAATGACTTACTTTACTTAAAAAAGTAACTGGTGAATGCTGTTGCTATGGTGGTGGTGTGTGTATGTGTGTGTGAGTGACTCAGCTTTCCGCTGTGTAATGGATAACTGTCGAATTAGTTGTAACAATGGTCATCTAATAATATACTTTTACAAAGTACCACATTTTGTGGAATGAGATGATATATGTACCGCGCTTTATTCATTGTGTATTATCTATTTATTTCTCAATGAGTACAATAATGCTTGTCTTGTACTAATGGTCACTACTTTTTCTTTCCTTGTTCTTTTTTTGCTTGTTATCCATTTTATCAGGAAAATAATGACGGAGATGAAGCAATAACATGATGTTCATGTACTTTACTATTGCTCTCTCAGTGAGCAAACGTAACCGAATTAGGTAGATATAGACTCGGCGTAGAGAAACACGGTCTTGCCAGCAGCAGGATCATCATCATTGTTGTCGTGGTATTATAAACAGTGTACCTTAATTGTTGAGAGGAAGTGAACAAAGAAAACGCTTGTTCTTCTACTAAATTCTAGAAACTTGTCACCATGATGCAACTACAATAAGTATTCTTGCAAGAGGGTAAAAACCGCATATTAACTGGCAATAAACCTTTTGCAATTCACGCGCACTTTTAAACAATGCACACAGCAGGGAGATACTATGTAGATTATGTATACATACATAAATACACGCTGAAAAGAGCTCAGTTGCATAATCTTTACTCTTTGGCCGCATCATCATCGTCATCTTTGTTATTCCCAGCATCATTAGTTTTTACTGTTTTCGCAGTTTACAGGTAAAAATTAACGTTCCTTTGAGGAAACCAGGTTTCACGTTTAAATTTGATGAATTTAATTTTTCACAGAAATTCATGCCTGTGCATTCTGTCATTACCCTCCTGACTCCTGACCTGGTTCACTGGTTTCTTCAGTTGGGATTTTATATGGAGCTCTCCTGCATAATATACATGCATGAAAAACAAAAGGGAACCAAAGATCAAAAGTTATTTTTGTTGGGAAGTGGATGCCAAAAGGGTACGAATACGTTAGCGTAAAAATATTCGTGTATATGCAAACACATGTTTATGTGTAGGCAATTTGAGGCATTGAAATGTTTTTACCACGTCATCTTTTGCGTGAATGAAATGTCAAATTAACTTGCTTGTCGTAGCAACAGAGAGTGCTTATGAATTTGTCAAAATGGTAACGTTAGTTCACGCATGACGCTATTAAATTTGAAGCGTGAATGCCATTATTAGTGTTTATCAACGTGTATATAGGGATGATGCTGTCTGCTCGAGAACAAGATGAGAAAAAACGTGAAAAAATAAATAAAAATACGAGAACATTTAGCCTTTTCTCATATTATAAATTCCCATGTAAGTATATTTGCTTGCCTTCTATATTTAGCAATTTTTAAATTACCTGCCTACATTTTATATACGCAGGTATATTTTACATCACACATCTATGTTTGAGGTAATAAATACACATTACTGCGCGCCCGTCATGCTTTTTGAAGTATCACTCTGGTGTGAATTGTGCACAGCTTCATAAATAGTTTTACAAGTGATGATGATGATGATGACTAAGGCGACAACAGAGAGACGGACAGATTTAGGCACGAAGTGTGATTTCAAGGATGATAACATGCATTATTATCAACTTCTATTCAATTAAGTAAATTTGCAATGCTATCCCATCGGTCATTTCTGGTCGTCGTCAGCAACAGCGGAATAATTTTAGGGCGCTTTTGCCAGAAAATACTTGTTCACGATTTTTCATCGTGTTTTGTTACCCGTCATGTATGAACGAGTAGAGAGGCTATACTCCAACAAAGAAGAGAAAAATACACTTTAAGTAGGGACAACACAATGATGATGATGATAATGACTAGAGTTGATTTATATTTAATGTATAATTTACATCTTTAGCCAGTTTCGTTGCATTCATGTCAAAATTCCAAAGTATTTAAAAATATAATTTTTTACAACCCACGCTCCAAATAAGTTCACCCAGTTTACCTTTTCCATTAAACGCGCTCGGTTGTTGTTGTGGCTATGTATATTAAAATGCTGTGACACTAAAAGTGCTTATTTACCTGTCCTAGAAATGCATCATCCTCTCAGAAGAGAAGACAGAAATAACACAATCGTAATCTATATGATAATAATATATTGCTCTTGGTGCTACCATGCTCATCATTATCTTCACATCTTACGCCGTTAAACAATCCAGCTAGAGTGTAATGATAATCAAATAATCATATAAATATTATGACCGCAACCCTGTCGTCAACTGCTTGAGATGCATGCGCGTCAAACAAATTTGGTAGTCGATCTTTAAATGCATCATCATGATGATCATCATTATCAAAACGGTTACTTCTACTAATGATTCCAAGAGACGAAGGTGAGAGAGAACAAATGGTATGTACTAATGCGATTTAAAAGAAATTACTGAAGAAGCGTGAGTTTATTCATTTTATGGGAAAATCAATACAGTGTAAATACACTTTGTGAGTACATGATACACGCCATTACCGAACTACCACAAGATATTTAGCCGAACTAGTGGTCATTTTGTTACAATAAAACGATTCTCTCTCTCTCTCTCTCTCTCTCTCTCTCTGCAGTGGACAGAACACGACGAGCTAGGGCCAAATGACTGTATAAATTGTTGGATTCATCACGGTGTATTTTATGATCGATGATGCACAAACAAAAAAGAAGTGCTAAAAGCAAAAAATGTTCCTTTTTAAGAAGCAAAATGAATAGCCTTTAAGAAAAAAATTTAACTGCTATCATTACTGTCGTCTGGTCAAGTCCTGGCTCCCCCACGCACATGTGTGTATGCTATTCTTTCCTCTTACGAATATATGTACATTGTGAATGGAAAAAATGGAAGCACGAAGAGGATCTCAATGTTGCAAGTTGTTTTGCCTCTCTGAGTATAATTTTTTATTGCTTTATTATTTAGCCATTAAATTGAGGCAGGATAGGGATGGAAATAGAAATAAATGAGAGGGGTAAAGCGAACAACGCGCAATGAGGCAGCAGCGCAGCGTCTTCACTTGTTGTGAGGATGTCAGCCTGCCGCCGCCACCACTACCGCCGCTACGTGGTAGCTTTCTTAGGTATACAGCAATTTGACCATACAAATTACCATCTGCTTAACTTGACCTTTATAAAAAAAGGCAAAATATAGTTACAACTTTTGTCACTTTCTCGATTCTAGGCTAAAATAGTAATTTTCTTACGGCAAGGCAAAGGCTTTGATGCATTCCGCATTTGACTGACGTATACATGACCCGGCCACCCAAAATGAAAAAAGAAGATTAAATTTATTTATTGCTGTACAGTAAGCGTACCAACAACACTGCTGTTAAAGCGTTGCGCTGAGCTCTCTGCAAGAGCTTCCAAGTTTTACTGCTCTACAGCAATTTTGTAGTTTTCAAGGTGAAAACAGAAACAATACGTGTTACGTGGATGAGTAATGTTAACGCATACGCGTAAAAATGACTACCTCTTTTCAGACATAAAAAATTCGCCTCGGGATCTTAAGTGCCTTACATTTCATAATATGTACCTAAATCGCAGACAGCTAGGAGGCGACATTTACACGCATGATTTCTGTTTTTTGATGATTTAATTCCTTATCGACCGCGACCAAGGGATTTTTTGGTACTGGGAGTTGGAACTGTGATTGTCAGTGGCTTCGCTTGTGGGTAGCAACTTTTTGTACAATTTTTCAAAACACGCGTGCGTACTTTAAGAGTGACATTTTTGACAAGGTGCTATTATGTGGGCTCATCACACATCCATTTCGTCAAAGAAGGGAAACATGTTTGTTAACAAAAAAACAAAAATGATGATTATCGTCTCATCTGTATCACATCAAGTATTACATATATTGCATCTGCATCATATTATGCAGATTAGCTAATTTGCGAGAAAAAAACGTTTGTAACGTTACAACTTTAAATGCAAAAATGACAATTTTGTGTGGGCAAGTTGTGTTATGCGAACCCCAAAAAAATTTACGAATGCCAATCTACCTACATAATTATTATACTTTTAATGTTCGAAAATTTAAAATTTAAAGAATAAATGCATAATATGTCATGCTATTCATGTGTATCAATATTTCGTAATGATTTTGTTGTGTTTTTGGCCTACACGCATGTTACAGCATCCGTTTTTCATCGTCAAAAGAAGCTGACATTGATTTGTCAATGACAATTTATATATATATGTACACGTAATAGGTTAAAATTATTATGCACAAATGATGCAATAAAACACGGCATATACAGGTCAAAAGGTTGTTCAATTGCTACTGCTATTATTATGATAATATTTTATGATATTATTTATTAGCCGCTCAACGTCCATCACGAGATTGAAACGCAAAGGGATAAAAATACTACCTACTTGAATTTGGAATAACCTCAAAGTTGTAATATTTGGTTGGGAATCCTTTAATTGTGTGGGCTATTAACAAATGGCATGAAAACGGTCAGAAATATACGGTCATTATCTATAAATTTGATATTGGATGGCAACACAACAACCAAATGACATTGGTCATATTGGCAGAGAGGAAAAATATTTATAAGACAGCACGACATGTGTTTGTTACGTTACAAACACGAGGTTCTATTAATATCCCACAGGCCACTTTTTGTACTGTATGTGCTCTTGTTGTTGAATGCAGAGTGTTTTAACCCATAACTTCCCAAACAGAACGGTACTCAACTAACTTTTGCACGAATTCCACAATTAATAGCTGCACAAAATTTATTTGCCTGTTATTAAAATATAAACCAATAGAATCTTTTATTTTCATTGATGAACTCTCTCTGGTAGTATATTTCACTTGAATAAAAAACCGTATATCAAGCTTAGAGGGACCAGCCTAGCTCTTTTATCTGTAGTTGACCTCAGTTTTGGACTATAACATAGGATAAAACATGACATTTACCTTTGTCTTAGCACATCCTCTCTATTCAAATGTTTTAAATCAAGACGAGGCATTATCCAAGATGTCACTGAAGATAAGAAAAAACAATAGGGTTAAAATGGCAACGACGAACGTATAATACAAATACATAATACACACCATCATCATCATCAAGTAAAAAGACGAACAAAATTCTTTTCTTTTTTCATTGAATAAATTTAAATTAAAAACAAGCAATCATTTTTTTTCCTTTGGTGATCGCTACATTTACTGCTGCATATATTGGCAAATGTAAATATATATGTACCTACCTAGAGGTATACAAGCTTTTTGGAGATTTGATGATGAAAGAGGATTTGAAATCAAGAGAGAAGAAGATGTTGTTTGCGATGCTGATGTTGTCGATTGGAATGGGAATGATGGTAATGTGTGGCTGAAAGGAAGAATGAAATTGGATGGAGGTAATAATAATATCAACATTGTAATAAAAATTCCTTTTTGACTCTGACCTGACCTATACGTCTGTCTGTATGTGTCCTTTATAGTAAAAAAATGCTTGTTTGTTTGGGTTTCATCCCATTCATTTTGCTTTTAGATTTTATCGAAATTCAAAGTTACGAAAAAATTCCACTGTCATCCAATACTGGTTGTGACAAAGTCAACTTTTTTTTAGTCTGCTTGCAGGTCTGAAAGTGTATGTTTGTATGTTTGTATGTTTGATACACGCACATTTTTTTAAACATGTTATACAATTATGCAATTCAATACGCAAAAGTTAAATAAGAGTCCCGGTCCCATTACATTTTTCTG